>JASDQU010102468.1:559882-572016 GCA_032191745.1 Picea mariana
TTAATATTAATTATATGTTAATTATAGGTTAAATTTAGGGTTAATTTAATGAGGTGGCATTAATATTATTATTGTTATATTAGTGGTCGGTTGAGTGAAACCCTAGGTTTGAGGAGATTTTTCCTTTTAATAGTGATTTAAATATAGGTTAAAATTAGGGTTGACCATGTGGTGTTAATATTATTAATATTAATTATAGGTTAATTATAGGTTAAATTTAGGGTAAAAAGAGGTAGCATTAATATTATTATTTTTATACTAGTGGTCAGCTAAGTGAAACCCTAGGTTTGAGGGGATTTTTCCAAAATAGGTATTAAATAGTGATTTAGTTAATTAATGAATTAAGTGGTTTAATTTGATAACCCGAGGTGTTAGTATTATTAATATTAAATTTTATGTTAATTATAGGTTAAATTTAGGGTTAATATAATGAGGTAGTATTAATATTATTATAGTTATATTAGTGGTTTAATTTGATAACCATATGGTGTTAATATTATTAATATTAATTTTATGTTAATTATAGGTTAAATTTAGGGTTAGTTTAATGAGGTAGCATTAATATTATTATTGTTATATTAGTGGTAGAAGATTATAAGTTGGAATCAAATAGGTTGGTCTTGAAATGGTTTAATTTAATTATCCAGTAGATGTTAGTAATTAGTATTATGTTGGTTAAGGTTAAGTTAGGTTTAATGTAAAAGGTAATAATATTATTAATGTATGTCAAAGGGATTTTTATAGGTATGTTGGTATAAATGGTTTTAATAAGGTTGGCTTTTTTTTTTTTTTTAAGGATCAGGTTAAGTTAAGGTTCGGGAAAAGTGAGAGTGTAAGTACTGAGGGTAAGGTTAATAATGTTTTCTTTCCCAAATGAGCGGGATCCAACTTTCACTAATCTCTAGGCCATTGTCCTTATTTAGGTTATTGGGATTTTTGATGATTTCGATTGCTTCTCTAATTCGTCTTTTAAGGAGATGGTCTTCTTTAGCTAAGATTTTGGTGTCCTCTAGGCGTATGTGATGCTTAGTTGTGAGAGAGTGTTCTTGATTTCCAGGGAAGGCCAGGAGGTTCTTGATTTCCCCACGAAGTTAATTAAACCCGCCTCTGGTCTGATGGGTGGGTTGGTCGTTGGCTCGTTTTCTCCTTCACTTTTTCATTTGCACCTCCATGCACCCACTTACCCATTCATTGATCCATCTGTCATCTGTGTCTTGGCTCGGGGAAAGAGAGTCGAACTAGTAAAGATTAGCCATGGGATAGTTGGTTGTAGTGGTTTCTAGTGTGAACCAGCCATGACCTGAGGCCACATGTATGAGATGCATTGGCTTGTGTCCAACCTTGCTCACAGTTGCAAGTCCTGAGAGTTCTAGCATTGAGATTCTGGACCAGCTGTGCTAGAGCCCGAATTAAAGAGAAGGACTGCCTAAGGGACTGCGTGGTAGAGAAGGTTGGAGGTTCGTTCTCTTGGGTGGTGCAAGCTGGGTAGAAGAGAGTTGGGTACTTGGATTATTGTGAGAGCTGGGAAGCCTGTGAGAGCTTGGGTTCTGACTGGTTTGGGAAGCCAAGTAACACTCTGGAACCGTCCTTTTGGATTCATATCCCTGGCTTGGGGGTGACACTCCTATTTAGATTTGGAGTAGTAGTGTCTACAGTTGGGTGGAACGTCCTTGGTCTGCAGCCAGTTGGTGTCATATTTCATAAAGATTAGTGCTTTCTGTTATGGTATTATTTACATGTATATGAATGTATTTCCGTTGTGTATATTTAGTTATCGTTTACTTAAATCTTTATACTATGCATGCTTGTTGGATATTGTTGTGCATGTCATTAAAGTCTTTTCTTTTATGCATTCTTAAATCTTAAAAGGTATCTATAAGAGAAAGAAGTCCAAGGGTGGGATTGCAGGTAGCATACCTGGCTTGTGGGTGGCTAGGTATGTTACAGTTTGGTATCAGAGCTTCTGGTTGAAACATCGGGTTGATATGGGTCAGGTCTGTTGTTAGAGTCTTGGGGTCGAGATCGAATTCTAACTATGGAGTTGAAAAGATTAGGAGGAATGGAATTGCATAATCTACGTGGGAGATAGAACATTAGAGACCCTTCCAAGGGGTTCGAAGGATCGTGACCATCCCCTTCAAATTCAGGAGCGATCACCACTGTAGGATCAAGAGAGACCCAGGATCATTAGATCAGAGGATAGGTGAATAGAGGTCGTCCGATGAAAAGGAAGCAAGGGTTAAGGTCACAATAATTGGATCCCATGGGAGAGTGAGATAAACGGACAGGAAGCATTATGGGGAACCGAGTTGCATGGGAGATAATTTCCCAAGGCAGTCTTGCAATCCAAGCCACAGTTTCCCCAAGGGGTTACATGTCAGCGTCGAGAGAATTGCGGGGTGAAAACCGGGTTAGTCCAAACCTCCGATACCTTCCCCCGAAAATTGAAAGGCATACAATGATGTGACAAGTTAGGGATCAAACATTGAAACTTCGATTAGCTGAAGTAGCTGGGGATCATTGATCCATAGGAGGACACGCGTCAACCAATAGTGTGCTCTGGGTGAAAGCACTTCAGGAAAGAGCGAGCGAGGAGAATTTGAGAGTTGAAACTCCTGAAGCCTGGAGAGCTAGAGACCCAAAGTAAATGTTGACTGTCGAATTTTCTGAAGTAGATCCTGACCATCGATCGCTAAGAGGTTACGTGTCATCATATTAGTAACTCCATAGGAATCTGTTCGAGAGGTTTTCAGTTAATATTTGAGACTCCTGAAGCCCAGAGAGCTGGAGAGCCAAAGTAAATATCGAACGTCTGATCTTCCGAGAGGATCTCAGCCATTGATCTACCGAGAGCCATGCGTCACCAGATCCAAGTCTTCATATAAAAGCCAGTGGGGCCAGACAAGTTTTGAAATTTGATATTTCCAAAGTCCGATGACCCAAAGTAAGCCTCAACCATCAGATTAAGGCAGACACGCAGTGAAGATCCGTGGACTCCGAGTGAAGACTCAAAGTGAATCTTAGTCATCTGATCCAGGAGGACACATGGCGACAGATTGGCCAGTTCAGGAATACAGAGTTTTGGAGAATTGGAAGTGTACTAGCATGGAAACTCCCAAAGTCCCAAATGTCGAAGAGTTGAAGTGATGGGGCACGATGATGTCACCGAGAGGTGATGTGGACCCTAAAATTTCTGAAGTGATGTGGCTTGCGGATGTCACCTGGGATGACATGGAAACATGAAATTTGTGCCACGTGGCAGTAAGTTTTGAGCATTTGGAGTATTGAAAGGTCAGATAGAACGTGACACATGTCACCCGCCTGATTGGGGAACATTTCCACTTCTATTATTTTGCCACGTGGTGACAGATCATGCAGTTCGGAGACTGGGCACTCTAGAGGGGATAGATGTGATAGGTTGTGTTGGGTTGAAAAATCATGAAGGCCTAAAGGCCAGAGTATGTATCAACCATTGAATTCCAAAAGACACACATCGAATGATCATCGACTTCAGGTGAAAGCACTCCGAGAGAAAGTGTAGGAGGAAAGTTTGAAACTTTCGAAGCCCGAAGAGCCAAAGTGATTCCAGTCGTTGATCTATGGGAGGACACCCATCGATAGATCATGAACTTCGGGTAAAAGCGTTATGGGAGGAAGAAAGAGGGGAAAGTTGAGACCCCCGAAGCATAGAGTTCTGAAGTGGATCTCGATCATTGATCATGAAAGAGAACAAGGACCGTTGATCTGGTCTTGGCTGAAAGTTTTGTACTCCTGAAGCTATGGACAAGCACTTTTTCAACTAAGCATGGGGTCGTGGCCATGGTCATATGTAGTTTGAGAGCTAAAGGAAGGAGGGATAAGGTACAAATTGGTTGTCTTCGAGATAGAAAGGTGCTAAGGAAGGATTTAGCCACAGTTTCTAGTCATGGTCACAGTTTCTAGTTGGTAATGCAGATACAGAGTCCAATGGATGCAAGGGAGAAGGAGAGAAGGAAGCGTTAATAGAAATGGTAAGAAGCCCGCAGATGGAAGTACATAGCTACAAAGAAGACAATGAGAGACTGATGAGAGAAAAAGGTTAGATAAATTCTCGAGTGTTACAGATCTTAAATCAGTTGTAGAGACAAACGAAGAAGGGATCAAACTCAATACAAGAGGAAGAAGGAAGGTGCCATGAAAGAAAGAATGATCATGGAAGACTTGGTTATTCTAGAAGTGCTAGAAGAGCTCATGGAAACCACCCACCTCCTTACTCAGAAAGAAATTTTTATGTATCGGAAGATCCCATAAGTAGTCCAGAGGTGTCTCCTGTCAAACACCAAAGAAGGAAACAAGAGATATATAGTTTTCAAGGAGAGTTGAGGAAGCTCAAGCCACCTTCCTTCGATGGTGAAAGAGAAAGGGAAGATGATTTCGAAGCATGGTTTCTTGGGCTTAGGAGATATTTTCAGTTGCATAATTATTCATCAAACCTGGAAGCCATGATTTCCACCTACCATTTACACAAGAAAATTGCAATCTTGTGGGACCAACTGAACCAAGTGGAGCACATTAATGAAAGTGGGATCACTTGGAAGCAGTTCAAGAAGTACTTCCAGAAGGAGTACCTATTAGAGCATTTCTATTTCAATAAAATGCAGGAGTTCTTTGAACTCAGGTTGGGAAGCATGACTTGGAAGAGTACGAGAATGCGTTCTTGGGATTGTTAAAGTATGTCAGGTTCATTAGTGATGATAAATTAAAAATACAGAGATTTATGAGTGGATTGCTAACCTTTTATAAGGAAAAGATCAATTATGATGATCCCAAGACCTTGACTGAAGCTATCACGAAGGATAAATACCTATATGAGCAAGGCCAGGGAAGAGAATCCCTGCTGAAATCTTGGAAGGACAAGAAAAATGTAAAGTCTGATCAAAGGAGGAAAGGATTCAAACCTTCCTTCAATAGGAATGAGAAAAATAGAAATCATCAAGATCAGTATGCTAAAGGGGATTTCAAGAAAGAACATTCCTTGGGAAAAAGGGGAAGACCACCAATCCAATGTTGGGGATGCAAGGAAGATCACCTGTACAAGGATTTACCATAGGGAAAGGACAAAGTGAAGACTATGCACAACATCTAGGAGGCTACAATATTCAAAGATATGGGAAGAATCTATGCATCTTTAGATGATAGAAAAGAAGAGTACCAGTCCAATATGATCGAGGTGGAAGGTAATATCATAAATCAACCTATTGCTATTTTGGGTGATTCAGGAGAAATTCATTGCTACATTTATCCTAAGATAGTGGATAGATTACATTTGGAGATAAGTAAACTTGGAAAAATAAGTTTGGTTCAGTTATCCACTCGGATCAAAAGAAGAATCCATGATATGGTCAAAAGTGTTGTTCCATAAGTCTCGATGGAATGAATACTAGTATTTATCTAAATATCATACCATTGGGGTCTTATGATATTCTGATTGGAATGGATTTCTATGACAAGCATCATGTTGTCCTAGATTGTCATAACAAGACATTTACATGTCTTGGTGGAAATGGAAAACAGAGCACTGTGAAAGGAGTTCCAAGACCCATCTCTATCAGGGAGATTTCATCCTTATAGATAAAAATATGTTTTAGGAGAGGATGTCAATTGTATGCAGCTCATGTGGAAGAGACAAATAATACAAAGGGTCCAAGCCTTGAAGATTTCTCGGTACTGTAGGAATTTGAATATGTATTCCAAGAAATACCCGGATTTCCACTAAGAAGGGAGATAGATTTATCAATTGATTTAGTGCCAGGAGATTCCCCTATGTCAAAAAAACCTTATAGAATGAGCACACCAGAGTTAAAATAATTACAAATGTAGTTGGAGGAATTGTTGAAGAAAGGGTACATGCATCCAAGTGTTTCACCTTGGGGAGCACCAATACTTTTTGTCAAAAAGAAGGATAAAACCTTCAAGATTTGTATTGACTTTCGACAATTGAACAAGTATACTATAAAGATCAAGTATCCTCTACCTTGAATTGATGACCTCTTTGATCAGCTAAGAGGAGCAAAGATATTCTCAAAGATTGACCTAAGGGAAGGATACCATCAGGTAAGAATCAAGGAAGAAGACATTCATAACACAGCCTTTAGGACCAAGTATGGGCATTATGAATTTGTAGTGGTTCCATTTGGACTAACCAATGCACCAGTTGTCTTCATGTTCTTAATGAATAGCATATTCAAAAATTATTTGGATAAGTTTGTCATAGTATTCCTAGATGACATACTTATCTATTCTAAGTCTGAAGAGAAGCATGAACATCACTTAAGACTGGTGTTGCAAGTACTAAGAGAACATCAGTTGTATGCCAAGTTGAGTAAGTGTTCTTTTTATCAAAAGCAGATCCATTACTTGGTACACATTATTTCAGAGTAGGGCATATTAGTAGATCCAGACAATATCGAAGCCATTAGAGGATGGACAAAACCCAGAAATGTGTCATACCTAAGATATTTTATGGGATTAGATGGCTACTATAGAAGGTTCATAGTAGGGTTCTCTAAGATTTCTCATCCCATCACTTATTTGAAAAAGAAGGGAACTAAATTTGAATGGACACTCAAGTGTGAAAATAATTTTAATCTGTTGAAGGAATTACTTACTAGTGCACCTGTGTTAAATATTGTTGTTGTTGACCCAAATGAAAGTTGTGTGGTATGTACATATGCATGTAAGGAAGGACTTGGGGGAGTCCTCACGCAAAATGGACATGTCATTGGATATGAGTCTAGAAAGCTTAAGGAACATGACAGGAACTATGCCATGCATGACTTGGAACTTGCTTCCATTATTCACGCCTTGAGGATGTGGAGGCATGATCTCATGGGGAAGAAATTTGAATTAAGGATAGAACACATTGGCCAGGAGTATTTTTTTGAACAACTGACCTTGAATACTAGGCAAACAAGATGGATGGAATTTCTAAGTGAATATGACTTCGATATCAAGCATATCAAGGGAAGGAGAATAAAGTTTTTGATGCACTTAGTAGGAGAGTCCATCTCATTCATGCTACTACTGTCAGTATGCATCAATTAGACTTGAAGAGCATAATTTTAGATGGTCTTGTTATAGACCAGCATTACCTACAGGTAAAGGAAAATTTACAATGAGGAGATGTACAACCAAAAATAAAGGAGTATGAGATAAAAGAAGACAGATTACTCATGCATAAAAATAGAATCTATGTTCCTAGTTCTGGAGAACAGAGGAATTTGGTACTAAAGGAAATGCATGGTGTTCCTTATGTTGGACATCTTGATTACCAGAAATCAATTAAAATAGTAAGAAGCCAATTCTTTTTGTCGGGAATGAAGAAGGATGTTGTTGATTACATCACTAAATGTATAGAATTTCTGAAGGTAAAGGCTGAGCATAGGCACCCAGCGGGTTTGTTGCATCCGTTGACAATTCTAGAGAAGAAATGGGAAGTGATCACCATGGATTTCATCATAGGATTACCCATAATGAATAAGAAACATGATTCAATCATGGTGGTGGTTGACAAATTAACAAAGGCTTCTCATTTTGTGCATGTGAAGACAACACATATAGCGGCTAATATTGCAGAAATTTTCATGAGAGAATTTGCTAGGTTGCATGGGATACCTAGGAAAATTGTCTCAGACAGAGATACAAAGTTTACCTCCAATTTCTGGAGGGGATTGTTTAAAGGATTTGGCACAAATATAAACTTTAGAACATAATATCATCCCCAGACAAATGGAAAAACAGAGAGAGTTAATAAAATAATTGAAGACATGCTGAGAATGTATGTGATGGATAAGCCATCTAAGTGGGAAGATTACTTACACTTGGTTGAGTTTGCATATAATAATTGGTATCAAGCTTCATTGAGAATGGACCCATTTGAATCCTTGTACAGTAGGAAATGTGATACTCCAGTAAGTTGGGACAATCCAGCAGATAGAGTGGTACTTGGGATGGAGTTGCTCGAGAACATGGAAGACTAGGTGGTTAAGATCAAGAAAAATTTACAGGCAACTCGGGATAGACAGAAATTTTATGCATACAAGAACAGGACAGTTAGAGAGTTTAAAGTAGGGGAGCATGTACTTTTGAAAGTGAATCCCAAGAAAAGTTATTTGAAATTGGGTAGTTGTACGAAGCTGGCAGCCAGATTATGTGGTCCATTTGAAATATTGGACAGAATGGGGTCAGTTGCATGCATGCTTGCATTGACTTCTTCCATGAATGTGCATAATTTATTTCATGTCTCTTTACTAAAGAAATATGTACATGATCCTAACCATGTTATTGATTGGAATCTTATTCATGTAGAGACAGAGGGATATTTTCAGGTTCAGCCAATGTGGTTATTGGACATAAAAGTCAAAATGATTTGGAATCGAGTTATAGAGCTGGTAAAAGTTTAGTGGACCTACTACGGTCCTAAAGATGCTACCTGGGAGCATGAATATTCCATGTGGGTAGAGTACCCGCAACTTTTTGAATAAATTTGAGATTTTGATCTCTATTTTTGTATATGCACTAAGGACAATACCAAAATAAGGGGGAGGGGATGTAGCACCCCAGGTTTTGAACCCCCATTTTAAATAAAGTATTGTTACAATGCTGAGAGGACAGAGTTCCCAAAAAATTACTCAGAGGCCAGTGTGCTCAAGACATGTAATGCTTTTCTCATTATTAATAATAAATACATGGTTGGCTTCTAGACAGACAAGGACTAGAGTTATAGGGGGATATGATTCCACAAGAGAGGGGGCTTGAGGGGCTAAGTGTTTATTCATATTCTAATTATCCTTTTTTTCTAAGGGAGGGGATCGGTTATGCAAGATTCTTGGGGAAGGTCAGGAGGTTCTTGATTTCCCAATGAAGTTACTTAAACCTGCCTCTGGTCTGATGGGGGGGTTGGTCGTTGGCTCGTTTTCTCCTTCACTTTTGCATTTGCATCATTCTATCCCTCATGCACTTTTATGTATGCATATCCATGCACCCACTTACCCATTCATTGATCCATTTGTCATCTACGTCTTGGCTCAGTGAAATGGATCTAAACTATTGAACATTATCCATGGGATAGTTGGTTTTAGTGGTCACTGGTGTGATCCAGTCGTGACCTGAGTCTGCATGTCTGAGATGCATTGGCTTATGTCCAGCATTGCTCACAGCTGTGAGTCTTGAGAGTTACAACATTGATATTATGGACCAGTTGTGCTAGAGCCTGAATTAAGGAGAAGGACTGCCTGAGGGACTGTGTGGTAGAGAACGGTGGAGGTTCGTTCTCTCGAGTGGTACAAGTTGGGTAGAAGAGAGCTTGGTCCTTGGATTGTTGTGAGAGTTTGGAAGCCTGTGAGAGCTTGGATTTTGACTGGTTTGGGAATCCAAGTAACACTCTGGAACCATCCTTGTGAATTCATAACCCTGGCTCGGGGGTGACGCTCCTGTTGAGATTTGGAACAGTAGTGTCTACGGTTGGGTGGAACATCCTTGGTTTGCAGCTAGTTGGTGTCATCTTTCATAAATATAATTTCTCTCTGGTATGGTATCATTTACATGTATATGAATGTATTTATGTTGTGTATATTTAATTATTGTTTAAATGAATCATTAGACTATGCATGCTTGTTGGATATTGTTGTGCATGTCGTTAAAGTCTTTTATTTTATGCATCCTTAAATCTTAAAAGGTATCCGTAAGAGAAAGAAGTCCAAGGGCGGTCTTGAAGGTAGCATGCCCAGGATGTGGGTGGCTAGGTATGTTACAAACCTTCTTAACCCTCTAATTTTTTATACAAATATTTTCCCATAAACCGAAGATCTCATCTACTAAATCCCATACCTTTCGAGTTCCAAATCCCAATTGAAAATAACTATCCACGACTCTGAATGCATCACTTCATTTGCGATTTTTTTTCTTTTTCATTTTCCTCATCAATTGGGAAGCCTATTTCCATATAGCATTACTTTTGAAACTTTACATCAGCATTTGATCTCTCCCCACCACATATTTTAGAAAATTCATTATGGATAAATCTCAGCCTTTGAATGAAAGTGATGGACATCTTGTACTCATTATTTGTTTTATCATCCCATGCCAATAAATTTTCTTCTGAATCTATCAAAGCAACATAAATTATGCATTTGACTATCTCGAAAAGAGGTTTATTGGGATACTCTCGCATCAATTATCTTATATCCTTTGCAGAATGATTTCCTCCAATCACGTAATATTTATAGCAAAAAAAAATTGATATATCAAATTCATCCCTCTTAGGAACTTTCATTGGGTCAAAAAGAACTAGGTAGTCAACCACATGTGCATATGGATTGTACCTAATCAATTCTTTCAAGTTCTGAATATGTAAGTAATGCAATTTTCTAATTTGATATTTTTCTTGCCCTTATCTGGGTTTATAAAGTTTCTTCACATTAAACTGAAATGAATAACCATCATCAACTAAGTTGTTCATCCTCAATCGATTTCGAATGGAATTTTGTGATGTTTTCATAATATCATTATCTAGATCATAACATGGTGTTATTATTTCTATACTACCTTTAGGAATTTCATTATGATATTCATAGCTAACTATGACGTATTCATCATCAACACATTTGATTTCTTCCTCTTATGATTGAAATCGGTTTCATCTAAATAAATTTTCTCTCTATAATCAATAGGAATGGAATCATCCTTGGGAATCACTCTTTTTCATTTCCCTTGTTTATTATTCTTGTGAGAAGGAGTGATAACCTCATTGGCACTAATCCCAGTAGCATCTTCATTTGTATTTTCCACATCTTCAACTGTAACCCTTCTAGGCTTTCTATAAGGATGAATTTTATCTCTTCTTTCTTGTTCTTGTGTGTCTACTCTTACAGCTTTATCCTCTGTTAATTTTTGTTTCTTTTTCCTTCCTTCTTGTGCCTTATCTATATGAAAGGCATCAATGATTTCCATGTTATTTTTATTTGTAGAGTAAATGTTAAGCCCTAATATTGGCTCATTACCACTTAATTGGGGCATATTAGATTAGTAATGTTATTTTATTTATGTCGGCTTTAGGCCATTAGTTGTGATTTAGATTAGTAATGTTATTTTATTTATGTCGGCTTTAGGCCATTAAAACCTCCTAGTCTCATATATATACCAAGGAGACATTTTCATTTTGAATCATCTTGTACTTGAACATTTAAGTGGGGTAAAAGGAGGTTGCCCCATCGAAGAGGCTTATTATCTGATATTATCTCTTCTTCAAGGCGTTGAGTACTTTTCTTGAGGTTTTTCTATGCTATATTGATGTTTGGTTCTTAACATATGGTATCAGAGCTCAAGGTCTTGGGGTTTCGCTGCTACATTTGAGACACTGTGGAATTTTCGCTATAACTCTTTTTCTACAACGTTTCAGAAGGAGTGTCTTGGATGGTATTTAGAAGACCGATCAAGGTACCTTGGGTTAAAAATTCAGCTCCTGAAGCCTTATACTTTCCTAGATACATCTTGTACAAGATCGGGTTCTGGAATCATCCTGAAATGAGTCATTGTGGAATTTTCGCTATAAAAACTTTTTTGTAACGTTTCAGACCCTGAACTCTAGAGGTAATTTACAGAAATTATAATTGTAGCTGTGGTTAAAATTTCAGATTTTTTTTCATCTTAAATTTGTAGATACACCCTGTGTAAGATAGGGTATTTGACTAGTCCTATTGACTAGTCTCAAGAAGGTGTTCCGGGTAAAACAATCATAACTTCTTCCTAGAGTATCCAAATTGTGTGGGACTAGTGGCATTGAATCATGGACAGTCTGTAGTATGTTGGGTGTGAGTTTCAGAATTTTCTATCAATTATTTTGTGCGGGGCATACTATACAAGTGAGATCTCCTGGAAAGGCCAAAAATCGGCAAGTTGTGGGGAAGTTACCGTAAATTCCACTTGGAACATCCAATTTTGATCATACCTATGGCATTACAGAGAAGACATATTAGAAAAATACATAAAGGAAAGTTTTATACTCAGAAGGGCTGAATCTTGGGAGATACAATAGAAGAAATATTGTCTAGCAGAACCACCTCAAAATCAAGGTTCAAAAGTGATACTCGGCCAAC
>JASDQU010102468.1:577466-624189 GCA_032191745.1 Picea mariana
TATATATATATATATAAGTTTGAAAATAGATGAAAAAACATGGTTGAGAAAAAAAGAAAAAATAAATAAAAATTGAACAATTTGAAAATAAATGAAAAAACGAGCATTTAAAAAAACAAAGTGGAAACCTTATGTAGCACCATTTTTAAAAACAGGGTAAAAAACTTGACCCCCAAAAACATGAGAACTTTGTAGAGTTCTCGTTAAGTTGGTAACTATATTTAAAGTTCCCTTGAGCTTGGTTTGCAACTCCTTGGTGAGTTGTTCGTCATCCAGAATGTCAAAAAATAAGTGGAGCCACAAATCAATAGTTTGTTGGGGTCTCACGGGGATATCCTTTTGTGCAAACAAACTTTCTGCAAGTTTAGGTTAAAGCTCACAGCTTGAATTTTGCAGGTATTGGTATTGCAGGATGAGAAATCCATCGGAATGTCTCAACAAATTCGTTAAATAATTGTTTTTGAACAAGGGGGTCATATTTAACATCTTATGTACTGTCTGGCAGATCTTACATTGAGCCGAGTTGTCAATATCAGCACTAGTCCTTGTTCCTCCTCTAGTAATAATATTAATATTGGGTGGATTTTCTTGAATGATTGGTCGGGGCTCTGAATTTATTAAATTGGTGCCTTATTGCCTTGCGCGATCCTCCCATTTCGCAATCAACTCAAGGAAATATTCGGTGGCATGGGTATTGTTTCTACAGTGGGCACACCAAGGTCATCTTGGAAGTAGACAATCTTGAGCAAGATGTACCTACTCATCACAATTATAACACTGATTTGGCCCTCTTCCGCAATGTTTTCCACCTCTACATCCTCCTACAAATCCTTGAGGAACTTTGTCAACCCTGAACACAAACCTATATAGTATGTCTCCAAGAGTATATAGAGTGTGACATTGTTTGTCGGTGTGAGTAGGTGACCCACAAAATTCACAATAGACTGTGTTTGGAATGGGGGTGCATTTTTGAAGGATTGGGAAATTCTGAGGGGATGCCAATGGCTTTGTAAACTTTCAGAGTATTCATTATTTTGATTACCCTGATGGTTTGGGAAGGTGTGGTACTGTATCGGTCCATGGAAAGGTGGAACAGATGCGACTTGTGCAACTCCCCTCGATGGTTCCACTGGCGGGGGTGCCATCGGTTGTGGAGGAGGTCCTGCATCCCTAATTCTAGGACATTTCGTCGTTGTATTCCACTTAGTGTAATAATCGATACACCAAACGTGTGGTTGAGATTCTCTAGGAATGGTTAGTTCTTGAATCTTTTCAGTCATGGCGGAAATATCCCCTTGCAGTTGTGTAATATTATGTTCATCAGGTGGTCTTATTACCCGCAAGCTCCCAGGATATCTCGCCATCACCTCAATTTTCATGGCATGTTCTAGGGATTTCCCCCAATGTAGTTATAGGTTGCTCAGTTAATGGGATTTGAGTTAATGGTAAAAGTCCCTAAATGAACCATTCCCGTCAGTGGTCTTCATGAATTGGGTTGGTTAATTTCCTTATCACATCTTTAAATCTTTGGTTATACTCCTAGGAAGATTCTCAATCTCTCTGTTTGATTTCCCACAGTTCAGAAAGAGCTTGTTGCTCAGATTGGGGTAGTTTAAATTCAGTGATAAATTTTTGTTTGACTTATGGTAAAGGAAATGGTTTCTCTTTGAGATTCCTTGGTTCGATGGATTTCATATACCATTTTAATTCCCAACCACTTAACGTGGTATGAAACTCAACTAGCTGATTAGCATCCAAAATTCCATGAGACCGCCAGATGGCCTCACAAAGGAACCAATGTTGTTCCATATCATCATCCCCTTTACCCTATAATTTTGGGTATCGAGTGAGGGATCCGACGTGCTAATGCGCCATGGGAGGATTTAGGGACCCTATCAACATAAATCCTAAAGGTCTTGGTTGTGATAACACTAAAGAGATTTCCAAACTACTGCTACTGGTACCACTCAAACTGGTTGGACTAGAATGAGGAGAAATGACATAAACTATAGTAGGGTTTATTATAGAATTTATTGGATTGGAAGATTCATCTGAGGGATTGGGCAATCCAAGATTGGTTTGTGAGTCTTCGAGACTATATTCTTTCCCCTGGGGTGTCACATTAGCAAGCCATATCATATCAAGTCTTGTAGTATACTTCACATCTTTGGCCGCTGCAAGGGTCGATTCTCCCACAAATTTTGCAGAGGTTTCAACTGAGTCTTGATCCTCAGTGGTGACTCTGATCGTTATTCTTTCTTTCGAATTTTCTCCATCTCATCTACTCTCTCCAGAACTCTCATCTTTCTCTCCAAAATTCTTCCTCAACCATTGGTTGGACAACCTTCCATGTAACTACAACTCTTTTAACTTCTCTAAATCTCTTGTATGACTCTTTTTGAGACTGATCAGGCCTCTTCATCAAATTTCGCATATGTTGTCACCACTACTTTTCAAGCAACGAAGACCTTTTCTGAGCCCGCTTGTTTCTGACACTCTTCTCACGACAACCCTGTTACAACAAATTTTGCCTCACCCCATGCACCTTGCTTAGAATGTATTTCCATTTCCCTATGCATACTTGAATTCCCCTTTTGTACCTTCCATAGCCAAAAAAACACATTTTTTCACATATATGTGCCCTATCAGTTAGACAGCAAGCATATACACAGATTGCTCCACTACAGCTTGTGTACATCGGGTTTGGTGCTCAAAATTAAAAATTATGTCATGTTTCCATGCCATGTCACGGGATCCATGATCCTTGACCTTCCATATACTAGAGACACTTTGACTCGACCCTTCAGTTCCATTTGAAGGCTATAAAATGAGCCATATCCAAGCCTTGGGGAGAGAATTCAACTTTTAGAGAAAAGACACTCTGGAGAAATTTCACTTCATATTAGGTATGCATCCCTTTGTCTTTGAAAGTATGAACCCCTTGTTCAGCCCCCAATATCTTCCTTCTTTGTGATGGAGAATCTCATTATCTCATTTATATGAGCTTTCCTTTGGTGGAGGATTGAAGTGGTGGAGGCCCAGCTGGAGGGACTTAGTTTCTCGATTTCGATATGTGTCGGTACATAAGTTTGTCACATATATACTTCTACTGATTATTTTAATAAAAATACTCTTTTCTCGTCCAATTGATATCTTGCAAATATTTGAATTATTATTCCATGGGCATATTTGTCATGTATGTTAATGGATTATGATAATCTATATGCTAACACTATATATTGTCACCATATGCTTGTGCATCTTAGTTGTTGAGGATAAGTTGCAGGTATAAATCTTTGAGTTGCATGCTCAATGATGGTCTTCATCAAATGTCTAGACGAGGTAGGATCTTGGCCTTGTCTTGTTAGCATTTCATTTATATAGAATATTTGGGATTAGAGTTGATTTATGCATGTCATTCCATCTATTTTGGTTTACCCCATGCCATAGAGATATTTTCCTAGTAACGAAATTGGTGAACATATTGGGGATTGATCTTATTTTTTTTCGGTTGGAGTGTTTTCTCCTTGATTTTCTCTCTATTAGCCTGACTTTCCTTGTTGTCTGATTGCTTGATAGCCTATTTTTTACTTTGCATATGAGATTATTGGCTTAACCCTTTCCTTGGCAGTGTTTTACTATATATAGGTGGTTTTTCCATTGACAGACATGTACATATGCGAGTTGTACTTCTGTAGGGTGTGTACATACCCAAATTTTGCTGAAATAGTCACGTACATCAACTCTTTAGTCTTGTTGTATGATTTTGGTGTTTGTTGGGTGAGATTGGTTGGTTGTTGAGTCTTCTTGGGTCTCTGTCCTGAATGTTAAGTGCTTATATAGTGATAAGAAACCTTCTTATTGTTTAATTTTCGAGAAGTATTCTTTCTTATCATATTTTTCATTGGTTTTCCTTGCACATTGGTCTGAGTGTTTGCTTCTTGGTATCCTTCTTGGATTGTCTCTTTTTTCTTGTAGTAGGGTTTGTATGTAAAGTTGTTATTCAATCCTTGCATTTTCTTTTCTTTACATCGAAAATACAAAAAAACATTTTCTCATTTTTCATTATGGAATTTTCTCTTTTGATTACTTTGCATTGATTTTGACACATATGGAGAGATTACATTTCATTGATATTGTAGAGATTGCATTGAAAAGATGCATTTAGAAGCATACCATCTCTTTCAAATTCAATATTAGTACTTAGAAATGTTTTATATTCCCTTATTTTATATGCCGAGTCGTAATACCATCATTTTCACGACCACACCTCTTGAGTAAGCAGAATCCATTAAAAGTAACGTTGGTTAATTAAAATTGATTAGAAACGATTTTATTTTCTAGGGTACACAAAAAATTATAGGACATAGGTCCTTGGAATACGATTTTGTGAGTAAATGTTTCCAAGTCTATTAAACTAAACATATGTGTTTGACAAGGGAGTGGTGAAACCCATTGTGTAATTAATGACATCATGAAGCTCCGCTCACACCGGAGTTAAGCACAAGGTCACGTGAAGTTGGTTGCAGAGATAGCCCTCTAATACCTTTTTAGCGCCGAAGATATTTCTTGGGTTCTATTCGTATTTGGGGGTCTTTCTAGTACCTTTACCTCCGTGAGAGGTGGTGCTTTCAACATTTCAGGATTTGTTAACCTACCCAGATGGTGGACTGGACTTACGATTGTTCGCATGCGCATTGGTTATATTGTGGTGACTCTAGTTGCTTGACATAGGCAGCCACATAGGTTACTTGCAGAGGTTATTCTATAGGTACCCTAAGTTAGATAAGGGTCAAACAACACATAGCCTTTATGGAGGATTACCTCTCCGGGGGGATCTGACCGACTACATTGTTAATCCAATGAGGGCCCTTATAATTGATTCTGATACCTCCAATATTTTGAAGGGGGTCTCAGGCCCCTTTTGGGCGAGACATGTCTACTCTAGTGAGGGAGGCCCCTTTTCAACCACTATATCATGTTTGTGTACATTGTCTTTTTTGCTTTACTTTGGTGTGCTCTCTGATTATTATTTGGCCTTAGGATTTTGTATTGCATCGTTAGTTTTCACTTCTATGGTTGGTGGAGCCCATGTGACTCCCTTAGTTAGCACTACCTATCCCATGATCTCTGCTCAGTCTGTGGGGACAGATCCTTTTTTATTTATGAGTGGTACGTTGAATCATAGTACTCATTCAATGCCTTGGGCCTCTAATCCTCTCTCTTTTGGTATGCCAGACATGAATTTTCACTTGCCATCCTTCGTTTCATCGTCTCATGTGAATCCTAGCTTTGGGTCTGGGGGCATGATGCCTCCTTATTCTCCTTTTGTGTTTGGTGGGGGTTATATCCCTCAATCAACTTCTACAGTAGGAGATTGGAATCATCCTTCCTCTTGACCCAATCCTAGCTTCACTTTTCCACGATCAAGTGCTCAAATGGGAGGTCTTTTTACTTCCTATATTCCGTCCATCTATCCTTCTTTCACTATACCGGTTCCTACGAAATCTTTTATCATCGCGGACTTATTTCTGTCCTCTAGTGTTTTATCCGGGGGGAGTCAGTTTTATAGTATGGGCAACTCCCTTCACAAAGTTACTTCCTTTTGGGGAAACATATATCCTCACATGAGTAACCCTTGTCATGTCGCTTTCTATTCGCAAGTAAATTCCTCGGTGATGATTCCCTTACAACCCTTTATGAATCAATTTGGAGGAGGATACCATCCTACCGGACAGGACCATGGTGTATACCATAACCCTTCCTAATCCACAATCTCTCAAAACCAGTCTTTCCCGAGACCTTGGTCTCTGATTCCGCAACCAATCGATGCATGTCATGTTGGAAGCACAAGTCCAATCATTACGAGCCATACTGATATTATATCATCAACATCTGTTATTCATGTTGGAGATAGGTCAACAACCTCTGCAAGTCATTTTGAATACCAACAACTAGTCGATGCATGTCATGTTGGGGGAACAACTCTAGTCACTGCGATTCACACTGCACATACATCACCAACCTTTGTTATTCATGTTGGGGATTCATCACCAACCTTTGCTAGTCATGTTGGAGGTTCGTCAACAACTTCTGCAAGTCATGTTGAAGATAAGCTACTAGCCTTTTCAATTCATGCTGGGAGCATGTCACCAGCTACTACAAGTCATGTTGGGGGCATTCATATGATTTAGAAGCCTCGATGTATAGAACGTAATCCCAATTTCCTTTTTAGGATTTGCAAAGGAGATCACCTAACTCGCTTTTGCCCTGCTACTACCATGTTACAAGAAGTGTGACCTTGTATGGGGGACCTTCGGGTTCTGAGACATCTTTGGTTTCCCAACATTCTAATCCTTTTTTGGTTGATACAATAGTCATGCCGATGAAATCTTCATTCTACACCACTCTTGTTTCGGGGAGTGATGCGTCTCTTGATGATGTTGTCTTGCATCCTATTCAACCGACTGTCATGACGATGCAATCTTCGACCAACACCACTCATGTTTTGGGGGTTGATGCTTCTCTTGACCATTTTGTCTCGCATCTTATTCAACCAATGATTGAAGAAGTGGTTGTGTCGATGCAATATTTGGTCGACACCACTCTTCTCTTGGAGAGTGACAAGTCTAAGAAAGTGACGCTACTGATGAAATCTTCGGTCAATCCCACTCTTCTTTTGGGGGCTGATGTGTCTTTTGACCATGTCCTTAACATTTCTAGTTCTGTACCTCTTGCAAAAGGGAGCATTCCACTCTCTCTGAGTACACTCCCTCCAAGTCCTAGGATGGTTTCCTTTGATTCGAATGATCCTGTAGAGAATCTCCTTCCTTATTTTGTACCCTTCCAAATAATGGGCGTTCATCGATATATTGTAGATGAAGGATCCTCTACAAGTATTTTATCTTCCTTGGCTTAGCAAGTTTTGTGTTCTCCCAAGTTTGTGTCACATACCTATGAGTTGTTGAATTTCGACAAAAGTTTGTTGACTCTTGAACCCGTCAGGACTTAAACGAAAAACTCATGAGGATGTAAATTACCCTGTGTTTTGATAGAGGTGGTACTCCTCTTTAGATTTTCTTGGGATTTCTAAATATTCAGAATGTGGGAATTGACAAAAGTTTATCGTAGAATTTCAAAGAAATATAAATATTGCAAGAAAATAAAAGGAATTTTTTTTTGTTTTTTTTTTAAAGAAAGTTCTTGAGAAAGGACCAGGAATCACACACTTCACACATTTAAAGAAAATAAGAAAAATGTCCTCACATCCATCATAGTTTGAGATAAATATTTCTGATCACATAAAATAAAAAGAAATGGTCCACATGCATAAGAGAACTTTAACAGAGTGGACACATGGGAAGCTCAAATAAAGATAATGATAGATGAACCTCAAATACTTTATATTCTGAAAACAGGGTTACAAAGCACAGTCAAGATTGTTCCCAAAGTAGCTCTCTTGAAATTTCCAAAAAATATATAGTCTATTACATATTCTTTGAAATTTAATATGCATTTATCTTAAATACTGGGATTGGGGCTCTCGAGGACCATAAATCAAATAAATACAAGAAATAATCTCTTAGAAGGAAGACGATGGACGGTAGAAGAACATCAAGACCTAGTAAGAAGAAAAGAGGAGTTATTAGTCTTCGGTTAAACCTTTATAGTAAAAGAGGTGGAATAAATAGATGAAGGACTTGATAAAGAAAAAGAAGGATGTGATCAACATAAACTTACTATGATGGTCTCTTGTTATTTTCATTTTCTTACTGATATCCTTTTATCGTTTTCATCAACGGTTACATGAACCGTCTCAACTGTTTCTTTCCCTTAATTGGTCAGTTTATCGATAGATTTCATGAACCATTCTTCGATGTAACTTTTCATTGGTGCCACGTTGATTTCATGTCGGATTTTGATGTTGAACAACTCACCTTTCAAATCTCAAATCAAGGGAAATGCCATGTAATGCTTCTTCAATGTCCCGATTTTTTATGGATCACTTGAGGTGAAAGAGAGATAAGAGAATGGTATTGAAGTTGAATAATCCGCTAACTTGTTATATATTTCTTAGTGCACCAGGCGACCAGTTCCTTACAGTTGAAAAACTTAGGAACACATCCTGCACGACCAATTTCGGATGTCTAGATTACTTCCTTTTGAGCAGACATGGATGAATAGTAAGAATACGCTCTAGACCACTGAAAGTTCTGGTCCTCACGTCCAAAAATGTTCAAAGTATCTTCGTAGAACTCTTGTCGAGTTGCTGCTGCCATAAGTTGACGAGAGCGTTCTTTTAATCTAGATAATATTTGAAATGAGCGCTTGGGAGAGATAATATAATCTTCCCCAAATCATGATTTAATTTGGTTTAATGAGAAATATCCTCGAGCCCTTCACTTATTAATGATGATATTTACGGAACCTGCATGTTGAGTTATTAGCATTAAACCATACTAAATGCATATTGGGAAAAGAGCGAAGGTGGCGGGGACGGACGAGAGAAATTAGGATTTGGGATATTTTGTGAACCTGAGAACCCGTGAATCCGCGAACCTGTGGTTGCGAAAGGTCGAAAGTTGGCTAAGTGTTGTAATGCGATTGGTCGGACTCAATATAGGAGAGATGACATACTTAGGTTCTCGGGGAGTCTGATGGTCAAAATTTAGATCACGGATATTTTGGGTGCAAAATGTATATCGCGGAACATGGGATATGAAAGCTTGAACCTGCGAACCTAGGAACCTGCGACTGCAAAAATGGCTATGTATAGAATAATGTGGCGGTCGGTCGGACTCATGATATGGGAGTATGGATGGAGATGAGGATCTGCAATTCTGCCAACCCACGAACTCACCATTTTCGATAAAATGACTAAGTATAGTAACTAGAAAAGGATAATAGAAGGGAGAAAAGAAAAGGGGAATTCAGGTAAGTATAGAAGAGGGAAAATAAATGGACAAAAGAAATTGGGAAAATATAAAAGGGGAGGGAAATTTTGGAAGAGGGAATTGATTTCAACAACTGGCTCTCACTGTGGGATGATAACCCCATGTGGGTTGTCAAGAATCCAGAGTCTTTATGACCATGTGCTTCCGCCCATTGGGCTATGGAGTCAAAGGTAACAATATACAAAATGAAAAATAAAATTATGTATAATGAGAATGAGAACGTCTTAGGAGTAGAAACCTTTCAAATGTTTCCATTTGATAGGAAGCATTAGTATTTTACCCTTCATGTCTTGAAGCATATAGGAGTTAAAACCCGAGATCTTTTTGACGATGTATGATCCAATCCAGAGTGCATCGAACTTTACATGCATTGAGGGTTTCTCTTTGGTCTTGTTCCAAAGTAACACCATCTCTCTCTTCTGGAAATTCTTTACAGTTCTGCTCTGATCAAAATATCTTTTGACACTCTGCCGCCTCTGAGAAGCTCAATTCAGGTCTTTGCTTCGTTTTTCTTCCAATTTCAACAACTAGTTGATTCTCCTTTGGATGGGTGAACTGTCTTTTGTATCTCCTTTATTAACCATGAAATTCAAGGCATTTAGTTCGAGGCTAATTGGCATTTCGCTTCTTTCTAATAAACCAATGTATACGGGGACATCCCGGTGCTATCCTTTGGAGTCGTTCGACTTTCCCACAATTCATCTGTCAGCTTCAAATGCCAATTCCTTTGATTCTAGTTAATGTTTTTCTTCAGTATCTGAACAAGTGTTTTGTTTGTGGATTCATCAAGGCCATTACCTTGTGGATAATAATTCAGCAATTGATCCATTTTAATTCCATATTCTCCACAAAAATCTATAAACTTTGACCCAATGAAATTCGAACCATTATATGTGATAAATTTATCACTGACACCGAATCTTGATAAAATATTATCTTTGAGGAACTTGATTAACTCTTCAGAAACAACTTTCTTCAACACCACTACTTCTGGCCATTTCGTGAAATAATCTGTAGTCGTGAGAATGTACACATGTCCTTGGATATACTTTTGATTAATTGGCCTGGCAACATCAAGTCCCCATTGGGAGAATGGTTGTTCTACAATGATCCAGATTATTTTCGGCACAAAATGAGAGCAGAGATATAACATAGAAATATTCAGAGATATTGCAAGAGAGACAACAATATAACAGAGATATAGTAGAAATATAACAAGAGTCACAGATATATAGTAATACATGATTTCTATTAATGAAAGAAATGTACAGAGACTGTAAAAATACAGAGTGAAAGACTCGCTAGAATGGTGACAGCTTATCTCTGAGAAGAGATGTGTCGGCTACTCGCATTCACAAGAAGATGATTAAAATGAGGCTCTGAAGGCCTTTTTACAATAAATAGGAATTCCAAAATTCCTAGGCATCCAAAAACCTAACCCTAGGAGATGAAGCGCCAAAATTCATGTGGGCCCCGTTTGGGTAAGCGAGTACATCAACTTCCCGGGGTCGTAACTTTTGCATACGATCTCCGTTTTAGGCATGTGATAGCTCGTTGGAAAGGTATCGTTGAGGAGATTCATTTTTGGGGCTCAATCATGCCTTTGGATACCATTGAGAACCTAGATCTTGAAAAACCTTCATTTAGGCCCTCAAAATGGCCCCGGAAGTTAAAACTTGCTAAAAATAGTAAATTGCCAAAATTGCCAGAAAACTGTTTTGAGCTAGTCAAAAAAGGTGGGTGGCCACTGATATCCACCTGGATCAATCCTCCCCCCTTAGAAAGAAATGGTCTCCATTGCGTTGAGTTCTCGGGGGAGAGGGAAAAGTGTTTGCTGGATCTGCATCTTGGTGAGATGTTTGTATTGCTGGAGACGTCGCGCTGCTTAGTTTGTGGAAGCTTGTCATGAACCTGTTGAAGCTGAGGATATTAAACAAGTCAGGCTACATGAGAGGATGGTTTGAATAAGGAATCTTTGCGCTTTGCTGCAACCTTGTCAACCTGCTTCTGTTGGATAGAAGGTGCTTGGGGCGAGGTTGCAGTGGTTCCAATGTCCTTTTGTTCCCCTTTTGAACAAATTGTGAAGAAGCTGAATTTTGCAGTATGAGATACTACCTTGTGACACTTTTTTGGTGGAACAATAGTCGGAACTACCTCTGGTATTCTATAGAGATGACCCCCCAAAGTAACAATGACACTGCGGGGTCGAGACTCATAAACAACATGGCGCTTCCACATATATGGTTGGCCCAAGAGAACATCACAGACATCCAGTGGGGAAACATCATATAATACCTCATCCTTGAAGGGTTGGATACTGTATGACAATCGACACTGCTGGCTGACACGAAGATATCGTCCTTGGCGAAGCTACCCGATGTTGTATGGTTGCGAGTGTGGTGTTGTCGAAAATCCTAACTGTTTGACGACCTCTGCTGAGATGAGGTTCTTATGGCTTCCACTATCAACAATAAAATGTAGCAGGGTCCCCTTCACCCACATCTGTGAATGAAAAAGGCACTCCCCCTCTTCCGGATCTGTTGTTTCTTCAGGTTGAATTTCTACGGTCGCGACAATAGCAGTGGGGTTTGCATCAATGATCTGTCCTTTACCAGCATTTTCAGAATCAGATTCTGAATTAGGGTTCGGTTCCTTGTCTTTGATCTCAGCCACCAACGACTGTTTTGAGAGACATTCATCGGTGTTGTGCCAGGGGCTTTTGTGGAAATTGCACCATTTTCCAGTGTCCTTCTTTGTCTTCCAGTAACCCTTCTTTTCCTGTGTCTTGGACTGGTTTTAGGGAGACTGTTTTTTAGGGATGTCTTTTTCATGCTTTGGTTGTTGCAGATTTGCAGACCCGAACTCCCGTTTGTTCTGGTGCTTAAATTTCTGCTCGATTTTAACAACATATCGATAGGCAACACCGAGTGATGAGATATCCAGAAAATCCATTTCAGTTTGGATGTATCTGTGTAGAGCCCCACGGTATTTTAGAACCAAATGTTGTTCAGAGTCTTTGATACCTAGCTTAGTGTGCAAGGTATGGAAGGTATTGGTGAACTCCAGAACTGTTTGTCCCCTCTCTTTCTGTAGTGTGGTCCATCTCATGTACTAGTCCTCATAGTTTCCAATAGGGTAGTACTGTTCCTTTACCGCATCCACAAAAAAATCCCAAGTGGGCTCGGCCCCATATATTCTAGAATCCTCTGTGGAACTCTAGTCCCAGTGATTTTCTCACCAATGTTTAACATGGGGGAGAGCCTTAAGGAGTGCAAAGGTGATCTTTTCCTTGTTGAAAAAATTATGAACAGAGAAATAACCTTCTAGCATATTTAACCATTTATCTAGGGTATCTGCATCTATTTGACCTTCAAATACGGGAATATCAAAATTAACCTGTATCTTGAAAGGAGAGGTGCCTCCAAAGTGGCCGCTTGATGAAGATGTACCTGATGTTATCGAGAGGTGTTGAAGTATGTGGGAAAAATTCTCCATCATTTCTTCCCTTTGTCGCGTGAGAGCTTGCTCAAGCAACAAACTGATAGGATTGTCTGCTCCGTCGCTTTTCTTTTCTTCTGCCATTGAGGGTTTCTTGGGTGTGTGAGAGCGATTTTCTTCAAGAAAGACAAGATCGAGACCCAACTTGCTATACTCGGACCTCGTCGGGGACATGCACTGAAAAAAAAACTATCAAGAGCAACCTGCTTTGATACCACTGATCCAGATTATTTTCGGCACGAAATGAGAGCAGAGATATAACATAGAAATATTCAGAGATATTGCAAGAGAGAAAACAATATAACAGAGATATAGCGTAAATATAACAAGAGTCACAAATATACAGTAATACACGATTTTTATTAATGAAAGAAATGTACAGAGACTGTAAAAATATAGAGTGAAAGACTTGCTAGAATGGTGGCAGCTTATCTCTGAGAAGAGATGTGTTAGCTACTCGCATTCGCAAGAAGATGATTACAATGAGGCTCTGAAGGAATTTTTACAATAAACAGGAATGCCAAAATTCCTAGGAATCAAAAAACCTAACCCTAGGAGATGAAGCGCCAAAAGTCATGTGGACCCCATTTGTGTAAGTGAGTACATCAACTTCCCAGGATCGTAACTTTTGCATACGATCTTCATTTTAGGCATGTGATAGCTCGTTGGAAAGGTATCGTTGAGGAGATTAATTTTGGGGGCTCAATCATGCCTTTGGATATCATTAAGAACCTCGATCTCAAAAAAACTTCATTTAGGCCCTCAAAATGGCCCCGTAAGTTAAAACCTGCTAAAAATAGTAAATTGCCATAATTGCCAGAAAACTGTTTTGAGCCAGTTGGAAAAGGTGGGTGGCCACCGATATCCACCTGGATCATACAATTATGGGCTGCAAAGGCATCGAGGATCTCTTCATTTTTCCTGAAAAATTGTTGGCATGATACACAATTCCTTATTGTGGCATCTGAGTCTTTGGAAATTGATGGCCAATAGAATCCAACTCTTATTATCTTATGGGTTGTTGCAGTAGGTGCAAAGTGTCCAATGCATATTCCTTCATGGAATTCTCTTATTAATTCTTGGGCTTTATTTTCATCAATGCATCTCAGTAGTATACCATCATAATTTCTCCTGAACAATATATCAGTGATTTGCCCGCATCTTCAATGTTCTTAGCTCCTTGGGGTTCATGGTGACAGGAAATTTCTCGGACCTCAAGTAGAATATAATATCTTTGTACCATTCTGAATCAGCTAATGGTTCTCCTACTGAAATTGAAATCATTCCATCGACCGAATCTTCATTCGTGATGAGTCCTTTCATAGCCTTTAAAGGTTTAATCTCGATATCATATTCTTGTATCTTTTCCAACCAGTTAGCCCATTTTCCTTCTCTCAACTATTGATTTAGAATCATATTCACCAGTGATGAGGGAACATAAGCAATAACATGGGAGTTCAATATGTACATTTGAAAGTGCGACACCACTTTTACAAGAACCAAGGCTTGTTTTTCCAGTTCTAAGTACCTCAATTCATATTCATGTAGGGTTTTTCTCATGAAACTAATTGGGATTTCTTCACCTTTGGTATTCTGCTGAGTAAGAACAGATGCAACAACAGTCTCTATAGAAAATGAATATATGATGAAATCCCTTTGAAAATCCATACTAACAAGTACTGAAGTTGTGGTGATTGCTCCTTTGATATTATTGAACGCCTCTTGAGTATCTGATGTCCATTCGAACCTCTTCTCATTTTTCAACAACAAATTGATTGGCTTTACAATACTTGCATAATCAAGAACAAACCTTCACACAAAGTTGATCTTGCCGAAAAATTATTGGACTCCCTTCTTGGATGTCGGGGGGTTAAGCTCATTTATTTCTTTAACTCTTTCTGAATCTATGTAAATCCCTTCCTTTCACACAATGTGGCCCAACAATTTTCCTTAAGTTACAGCAAACAATCATTTCTTTGGATTTAGAGAGACACCATATAATCTACATCTTTCAAAATATTTTCTCAAATGATGGATATGATCACTCCTTGTTTTTGAATGCACTGTCAAGTAATCTTGAGAGTCTACCATAAATTTTCTTATCAACCCTCTAAATGCATGATCCACGACCCTCTAGAATGTGGCTTTAGCATTCTTCAAACCAAAGAGCTTTCTGGCATAGGCATATGTCTCCCACAGTGTTATGAGCGTTGTCTTTTCCCTGTCTTCCTCAATGACCAAGACTTGGTTATATCCATAAAAACCATCCAACATGTACATGTAGGCTGATCCAGTAACTTGTTGGACAAGGAACTCCATATTAGGTAAAGGAAAGTTATCCTTTATGCTTTCTTTGTTAAGGTCTCTAAAGTCAACACACATCCGGATTTCCCCGGTATTGTTTCTTACGATCACAGGATTTGAAATACAGTTAGAGTGTCTATTGGGATAAATTATTCTTTCCTTCTTCAATTTCTCCAATTCAATTTTTACTAGAGGTTTCAGTTTGGAATTCGTAATCCTTATTTTTTTCTTTACAGGCTTTGCTTCTTCCCTCAAAGGAATGACATGTTGGAATATAGTTTTAACGTAATCTTTCAAATCATCATAGGTCCAAGAGAAAACATCAATGTATTCTTTAAACAAGGCAACATATTGATCAACTTCCTCAGTGGTGCAATCAACTCCCAAGTTGATATATTTTGGGGAACTATCAGTTCCAATATTGACTTTTATTGTCTCTTGCACTTTTTGAATTGAAACTTCTTCAAGGAGATTCTTAGAATGATCATGTTTCATAAAAAGAGATTTAGATTGTATACAATCTTTAGGGGCAATGGACGTATGATCGTCTTCATCATCATCATCGTTCAACAAAATTGTTTCCAWTTGTTCATCATTCTCGAACGCTTGCAAATATTGTCTTTCTACTTGGAAAGACATTTTTCTTTGGATATCGTCTATGTTTGACAATGAAGCCTCCAAATCTAATGATTATCTTTGTGATTCTTGTCCCTTGGAATGAAAGAAATATTGAAGGAACTGAAAAATTCCATCAATTCATTAACCCTTTTGAAATATAACTTAATTATTTCCTTTTTTATTTTATACCTCTGGGTAACTTGATTGATCATCAACTCTGATTCGCCAGTTACAAATGGATGTTCTATTTTCATTTATTGTGCAAGGATCATCCCCTGAATCAAGGCTTCATATTATACCTCATTATGAGTGCATGAAATTCCAGTCTAATAGCATGCGGATGCACAACCTTATTTGGACCCATAAGAACAATCTTAACTCCGCTCCCGGAATTTGAATAGGATCCATCGAATGACATCCTCTAGCCTTCAAACAAATATTCTTGATTCTCCATTTCTTGAACTTGCTCTATACTTTCATTATGTTCCAATTCTAGGATAGCATAATTTCCAATCTTGGAATCTATATAATCCTCCATCAATTCATTTTCCTTCTTCTTGAAAGAGAAGGGTTTTCTAGGTTCACGGGGAACTTTAATAATTGCTCCTTCTTTGCCTAGCAACATCATACAATTTCCATCGTTCATTATATATCCCCCGATCATAGATATCCAATCTCTTCCCAGCACAACTCCATATGCTGGAGGAAGGTCTACTACAATATTATTGAAAATTGTAATGATATGAGGGGTTGTCGTAATCCAAGCATAAAAGTCCTTGATCGCTCCATAAGCTAGCACTTTTCTAGAGTCAATTACATATATACGTTCATCGGTTTCATAATATTTGGTGAAACTCATGCCCAATGCTTCCATGACCTCCAGTGGCATGATATTATTTTTCACGCTAGTGTCAACTAAACAATTATGTAGTGCGACATCATGATTTTCAATTGAAATGTAAAAGGGAGAAATTTTACCTCTCAACTTGGCAGTTGACTAGGCCTGGCTTTGTTTTGGACTAGTGACCACAACTTATGCTCTTTTAGATGGATCGTCCAACAATTTCAAAATGTTCTATATTTGCTGAGGAATATTCACCACTTCAATAAAGGGCAAAGCTATCCTTAATTTACTTAAGTCCTCTACGACATTATATGTCATTTGAGTGGAGTTTGACATTAGGTGTTGCTTTTTACTTCCAATGCTATCTGTCACCTTCTCATTTATTTTTTCTTTTTCTTTTTATTGTTGGTTCTCTTTATTAGAATCGCCTTTCTTTTTTGGTCTATTTACAGATCCTCTTGTTTGGGCGACGTTTTCTTGCGATTTGGGATCGTTTTCACCCTCTTCAAATATATATGGACATCTCGCATCCGTCCGTCTGCACAGTTTTGGCACTTTCATTAGGTGAGTAGTAATTCTCTTGCTCAATTAATTTCTCGTCATACACATCATCCATAATAGCTCCATTAGGAGTAGGCTTCCTGGGAACCCTTGGTTTTTGCTAATTATCTGTGTTTTCAAACCTCACTCTGTTTTCTTGGGGAGGGTTCCTTCATTTCTATGGGATTGGCATTCTTGGATTTGCCACATAATTATCTCCCCTTCTTAGTATGGTTATCTCATTCTTCATTTGCTTTATATTTCTATTCATCTGTACAATTTCAATTATTTTCTTGTTTTCCAGTGTTGCCACAGGGTCAACCTCTACATCAGGTATGGTTCCCTTGAAAAATCCTCCTCCCATTGTTTCATTTTGAGCTAGTCGTGGCTTGAATTATTTGTTCTTTCTTGAACTCGAAGCTCCTTGACTATCAATATTTAACCCTCCCAGCTGCCTTTGTACTTTTCCCGGTACAATGTCAGGGTCAACACCCATTTCAATCATAATTTCTTCCATCTAACTGGATTTAGTCATTGCCTCCTCCAAGGCATCCATTTGGGATGTTCTGATAGCATATTTCACATTCGGGGGAATTGCATTCTTATAACAACCAAGAATGATTGGGTCATTTGGTATTTTATCTGTTGGAATCTTACTCAAGGTTTTATTGAACCTGATATTTAAATCTCGTATCCTTTCATTCTTTCTCAAACTAATCTGGGTGAAATCGGTGAGGAGGGTATGATAAGCAATTGGAGGGGCGAACATAGTCAGGAACATAGCTTCGAGTTCATTAAATGAGCGAATTGATCTACTGGGAAATGTTGTATACCATTCATATTCTCTTCTTGATAATGTTTTCATGAACAACCTTACCATGACATCGTCATACTCAACACAGTGAAAATCACAAACATAAATAATAAATGCAGACGCCTCTTTGCATCGATTGCTCCATCTCTAGAAAATTCCTTTAGGGTTCCCTTAGGGAGAACAGAGAGATCATGTTGCTTACCTGCAAGATTTAGAGGGGAATCTCTTACCCTACTTCGGTTTTCAAACCCTGGTTTTTCTTGATTTCTTGAAGCATCTCTTCCACCTCCTTGTCTCTCCTCATGATGTTCATCTCGGGGTTCTTCATTTCTTTCTGCTATATTCAGAGAGATTCCAGGAATATGTTTTTCACTTCTAAGAATAAAGATTTTCTTTCTTTTACTTATGGTAATGGGTCCCTTGTATTCGTCCAACTTCAATCCTGGCCTTGTTCGTGTGCTTCTCTAGCTAGTCGTTGTCTTCTTCGGTCTTGTCGCTCGTCTCTCCTCTGTCACTGGAGGATTTATCTTTCTTCTTCTTGGAATAAGATATACCAGGAACTTTCTAACTCTTCTTGAGTCTCGGTTGTTGTTATTACCATATTGTATAACTAATGTAATATGCTTCGTTGATTGTTCAGTCCAATTTCTAAAGGGGGATGATCAGCTTGGGGCAAAGTCATATATTTTTTCAAAAAATACTAGACCAGGTTCCAAATTTCAGTTCATTCCCTAGATGGTCACCAAAAATGTTGACGCTTAAATCTGTTAGGACCGAAATGAAAACCTCACAAGGATGTAAATCCCCCTGCATTTTTATAAAGGTGGTACTCCTCTTTAGATTTTCTTGGGATTTCTAAATATTCAGAATGTGGGAATTGACAAAAGTTCATCATAGTATTTCAAAGAAATATAAATATTGTGAGAAAATAAAAGGAAAATGTTTTTGTTTTATTTTTAAATAAAGTTATTTTTAATCACACACTTCACACATTTAAAGCAAATAAGCAAAAACTCCTCACATCCATCATAGTTTGAGATAAAGATTTATGATCACATAAAATAAAAAGAAGATGGTATGCATGCATAAGAGAACTTTAACATAGTGGACACATGGGTAGCTCAAATAAAGATAATGATATATCAACCTAAAATACTTTATATTTTGAAAACAGGGTTACAAAGCACAGTCGAGATTGTTCCCAAAGTAGCTCTCTTGAAATTTGTAAAAATTATAGATTTTGTTAAATATTCTTTGAAATTTAAAATGTGTTTGGCTTAAAGACTTGGATTGGGGCTCCCGTGGACCATAAAGAAAATAAATGCAAGAAATAAGATCTTAGAAGGAAGACAGTGGGCGGTAGAAGAACATCAAGACCTGGTAAGAAGAAAAGAGGAGTTATCAGTCTTCAGTTAAACCTTTCTAGTAAAAGAAGTGGAATAATTGGATGAAAGACTTGATACAGAAAAAGAAGGATGTGATTAGCATAAACTTACTATGATGGTCTCTCATTTTTTTCATTTGCTTGTTGATGTCCTTTCATCGTTTTCATCAACGGTTACAGGAACTGTCTCAACTATATCTTTCCCTTCATTGGTCAATTTATCGATAGATTTCTTGAACGCATTCTTCAATGTAACTTTTCATTGGTGCCACGTTGATTTTATGCCGGATTTTGATGTTGAAAAGATCACCCTCCGAGTCTCTCAGATCAATGGAAATGGCATGTAATGCTTCTTCAATGTCCTAATTTTTTACGGAACACTTGAGGTGAAAGAGAGACGAGAGAATGGTATTGAAGTTGAATAATCCACTGACTTGGTATATATTTCTCAGTGCACTAGGTGACCAGTTCCTTGCAGTCGAAAACCTCAGGAACACAGATTTCACGAGCAATTTTGGATGTCCAGATTACTTTCTTTTGAGAAGACGGGGATGGATAGTAAGAATATGCTTTATACCACTGAAAGTTCTATTCCTCACCTCCAAAAATGTTCAAAGTATCTCCACAGAACTGTTGTCGAGCTGCCACTGCCATAAGTTGACGAGAGAATTATTTTAATCCAGATAATATTTGAAATGAGTGCTTGGGAGATATAATATAATCTTTTGCAAATCATGATTTAATGTGGTTTAATGAGAAATCTTCTCGATCCCTTCACTTATTAATGATGATCTTTACGGAACTTGCATGATGATTTATTAGCATTAAACCATACTAAATGCATATTAGGAAAAACACGAAGGTGGCAGGGACGAACGAGAGCAATTAGTATTTGGGATATTTTGTGAACCCATGAACTCCCAAACCCATGGTTGCGAAAGGTCGAAAGTTGGCTAAGTGTTGTAATGCGGTCAGTCGAACTCAATATTGGAGAGATGAGGTACTTAGGAGCTCGGGGAGTCTGATGGTCAAAATGTAGATCATGGATGTTTTGGGTGCAAAATGTATATCGTGGAACATGGGATATGAAAGCTTGAACTCGCGAACCCACGACTGCAGAAACAACTAAGTATATAATAATGTGGCAGTTGGATGGACTCATGATATGGGAGTATGGATGGATATGAGGATCTGTGAGTCCGCCAACCCGTGAACTCACCATTTTCAACAAAATGAATAAGTATAGTAACTAGAAAGGGAGAATAGAAGGGAGAAAAGAAAAAGGGAATTCAGGTAAGTATAAAAGAGGGAAAAGAAATGGACAAAAGAAATTGGGAAAATAGAAAAGGGGAGGGAAATTTAGAAACCGAGAATTGATCTCAACAAAATCTTGCACGGGATCCCTGGCCTCCCCCATGATATGTTGCTTAGAACAACATCCTTTGAGTCTTAGCTAAGCTCTTTTCCGACTCTCTAAAAAAAACAAAAAGATTGTTGAGGGAACTTGTCTCTTTCACACTTGTTAAATGGCTTTGAAAGGACGTCTATTTGGTGTAAGTTTAACCCTTTTTCAGACCAAGTAGACTACTTATGAAAAATTAATACTCTAGTCACCATCGGCTAGAAGAGTTCTTCTGGGTATTATTTTATACTTTTTCGGGCCTAGGGGACTAAATCTATGAAAAAGGACATTCTTTGGAGTTAAGTTGTAATCACATTCTATCATCCTACTTGCAGTATTGAACCTATTTCCAGTTCCTTCTTTCTCGTTATAAGCCTCTTACCTCAACAATTTGCATCACTAGACAAGAAGAGCCTTTTTTATATCCTTTACAACTTGACACCCTGTACCCTAAGAGGAAACATCCCCCCGAGTGTCCATGCCCCACATGCACTTCCTTGCATTGAGAATAGGTATGTTCCATTGTTTGGAGCTAGTTGGTTACTCGCGACACTCGTTTCCTATCCTGTACCATAGCATTTCTTTGCCTATGAAAAAAAAAAGACGGGCGGGAAAACAATATTATCTCATATCGGCAGCAGTCGTATCACCTTTGAACAGAGCACAAACTTTTGAGTCCACTGTCATCCAAAGTTTTGGTTTAGCATGACCTTAGGAAGCTGAGACTGTTACTTAGATTTTACTCCTCCAACTGGTTATTCTTCTAGTCCTTATGGAGAGTTTGTTGATKCCTCCTGCATCACAAAGTTTTATCATCAAGTCTATGTTGCCTGAGTTATCCATATGTCTCATGCTCTTGTTTAAAGGAAGTCTATAAGCTTGTGTCGGCCATTTCTCRGAACTCTTGAATTTTCATGTTGGACATACCCTCAGTGTATCTCAGAGTCACATGAAATTGTAGTCCTACCATGCACCCTAGTCGTACTTTCATTATGGGTAGGTAATCTTGAACCCAACAATTGACATCTCCTCATTGGTCACTGACTAAGGGGTTTCYCTTGTTTTCGACGACAATAAATCTATTCACACATTGGGATTCGTGTAGTGTATTGGATGCCATTATCCTTATTGGTGGTTTCCTCAACTTTGTCGATAGTTTTTATTATTGGATGCTATTCAGAGGGTCTATTTCATGCACTACTTACATATGGTGCATGCGAGAAATGCACATGTTCATTGGTTTGTGAACATCCTATTCGTATGAGCTCCTCCTAATCATAAAGCTATTGCTTTGTACCTTGTGTTGATTGATAAAAGATTACCTAATGATCTCTTTTTAGCGGGTCTCTTCCCATCGACTTTAGCTCATCTATTCTAGAAATGAGGCCTAGAGTCCAATGAATACCTAGAGGCTTGCAGTCATTAGTGGTAGGTTCTCCTTCCATCGACAGTTGAGAATACATCAATGTCTCATGATCGATGGATTCTTCAAGTGTTCGACCTCAATACCATTATTCAGACTTGTAAAATGTACTTGATGCCTTGATACCTACTTTCATTATCGGTAGGTTGTCTCATGTTTGTTAATGGTATACCTTAATGACTGGTAATCAAATGAAGTCTCATTGTGTTCAAACTCAATTCCTTTATTCACATGATGTAGACTTGCACATTCGATGGATAGTGTAGAAGACCTCCAGCTTATAGTAGCAACTTTCCTAATCTATTGTTGTCTTTCATTGGACCAGTACCTATATGACTTCAGTGATCATGGGAGATCAGATTGTACTTCATTGTGTACATATATCTTCATATTGATTTTTGAGACTGGACTACATTGTGCCTTTTTCATGACTATGACAACCTATGGCATATTTATTCTTTGTATTGCCTATTCATGGCCATGAACAACTATTTGGTATATTTCCACATGGATCTGTAGTGTAATTCAGATTGGCAGCCATGTGTACAAAGTCATTATGTATTTTAATATTCTCCTAAGTAACTAGCACTTCCAACTGGGTCTTCATTACTCCACTTTTGGGAATTATAATGTATTTCGTCCATCACGGATACTCCTATGACCTCACACATTAGGGGGCATCTGTTACAACAAATTTTGTCTCACCACTTGAAACTTGCTTAGATGTCCTTTCTATTTCCCTATGCATACTTGAAGTCCCCTTTTGTACCTTCCAGAGCCAAAAAAACACGTTTTCCCACATATACGCACCCTATCAATTAGACAACAAACATATACGGAGGTTTCTCCACTATAGCCCATGTACATCGGATTTGGTGCTTAAAATTAAAAATTATGTCGCGTTTCCATGCCATGTCACAGGATCCATGATCCTTGACCTTCCATATACTAGAAATGCTCTGACTCGACCCTTCAGTTCCATTTGAAGGCTATAAATTGAGCCATATCCAAGCCTTTGGGAGAGAATTCAATTTTGAGAGTAAAGACTCTCTGGAGAAATTTCACTTCATATTGAGCCTGCATCCCTTTGTCCTTGAAAGTATGAACCCCTTGTTCAGCCCCCAAGCTCTTCCTTCTTTGTGATGGAGAATCTCATTGTCTCCTTTATATGAGATTTCCTTTGGTGGAGTATTGAAGTTGTGAAGGCCTAGCTGGAGGGAATTAGTTTCTCGGTTCCGATATGTGTCAATAAAGATTTTTGTTACATATATACTTCTGTTGATTATTTTAATAGAAATACTCTTTTCTCGTCCAACTAATATCTTGCAAATATTTGAATTATTATTCCATGGGAATATTTGTCATGTATGTTAATGGATTATGCTAATCTATATGTCAACACTATATATCGTCACCATATGCTTGTGTATATTTATTGTTGAGGACAAGTTATAGGTATAAATCCTTGAGTTGCGTGCTCAACGATGGTCTTCATCAAACGTTTGGACGAGGTAGGCTCTTGACCTTGTCTTGTTAGCATTTCATTTATATAGCATATTTGGTATCACAGTTTATTTTTTCATGTCATTCCTTATGTTGTGGTTTACCCCATGCCATAGAGATATTTTCCTTGTAACAAACCCCCCCATGCCTCAAGAACTTGTGTATCCTAATTCATGGATCCTCTCCTTAATCACCCACCCCTCATGCGCAAATCGTTTTACTCGGCCATTTCAACCAAAGGAATCAATAACATTCCATCTTCCACCAACAATATATTCATCCACAATGAAATTTCTCTTAGTAATCTCCCTTGGGCTACCTCATAAAATATTGCTTCTGCCTTTTGGAATGACTAGTGATTTTATACAAAAAAATCAATGATGTATCCTTCGAGGGTAGTTTGGACCCAAAAGTCCACATCTCAACAAATATTGTGATCCAACTTGTGAAGAGTATCGTACCACTCAATATTCCAATTAAATCTTTTCTTGACACAATATTTAAATTCTTTCGCTTCTTGTAACCAATAGAGCCACTAGTAGACCTCTTCTAGGAATCAGATCGAGAATATTTTGTACTAATTGATGGATGGTTCATAATCAAATATTGCTTCCTTTACAACCCTCAAATTTCTTTGACATGACTTAGTTTCTTGAAATATAAACCCTTCACACCTTTTTTTCCACCAATTTTCAATGTCATACTTAAATATGTGATGTTGCATCCTATGAAAACTCGCTCAAAAGTCAGCTCCCGACAATGGAACCATTTGTTGGCGCAAAATTGGAGACAAGGGTTCTCGGAGGATACCAAAAAAAGTACCGTTGTATTCTAGTGCACTAGCATATTCAACCTTTCACAAGGGAAGGAGGTCTCACCCGAAGCGTAGGCAAGACTTTGTGTGATAAAGCAAGTTAAGTAGAACACACCATCAAATCTAACATATCACGGATCAGATTCATACTTAATTGAGACAATTCCTATTATCAAAAGTCTAAAATTGATTAGGAATTCAAAATTGCATGTTGTATAGCCTACAAATAAGTGCATACATGACCAAAGTGTCTTAAACAGTGCCACAAATGACAATTACACATCACAGAATAGGTTACACAAAAAAAAGATCAAGAATTCATCCACAACACAACCAAATTTGTATGCATGAATACACTTTTCTATATTATTATATCTCAAACTAGTGAACATAGGGCAGGTCTTTCATATCGTAGCTTACACAACAAAACCATAGTTAGTTGTTCGCTTGGTAGATATATCTTAGAGAAGTAATCTCATCTAAACTAATACAATATGGGAATATCAACAAAAACCTGTCAATTCTAAAAATCGCAACCCTTTCTCGTTACATTTTACCCAATTTATATCATTTTCTTGGTTGTTTCTTGATTCCGCTCCTATGGTTTCTTGAATTTTTTGTCTTTTTTTGCGCTCGAAGCTTCTATGATTTTTTGCTTCTTCCTCTAGCTAGTGCATCACTCTTTTTCCTTGTTGGTGCACTGACAGTGAGATTTCTGCCACTAGGAGTCCTCGTTGTTGTGCTCTATTGTTCCGCAAAACTTTTATAAATCCGCATTGTTTTTATAACTTCCCCAAAACTAGTTCTTCAAAACGGAGGGCCCAATAACATATATAGAAGCACTTTCGTATATGCACATTTTGGATTTGTAAATGTGCATATGAAATCCAAAATGTGTATATATGGAAGTGATTTTATATATGTTCATTTACAAAATCACTTCTATATATATGCATATATATAAGTGCTTCCCTAAAGATGCATCTATAGAAGCAGGCTTCCATATATGCACATTATTTGGTTTTCGTTTATGTGCATATTTGGAAGCACTTCCTTATATGTGCGTTTTGTAAATCCACATACACAAAAATAGGATTTTGTATATGCACATTTACCAAAGACAAAATACACATATACAATAGCTTTCTTCCATAAATACACACATACAAAAGCTTGCTTCTGTATATGTGCATATACAAAACACTTTCATAGATGTGAATTTGCAAAAAGCAAAATGCACATATACAAAATCACTTCCATATATGCACATTTTAGATTTTGTAAATGCGCATATATGGAAGTATGTTTATGCAATTGCGCTTATACGAAAGCCAAAACATGTATATACGAAAGCTCTTACATAATGTGCATATACATAAGTTGTTATATATGTGTGCATTTTGGATTTTGTATAGATGCATTTACGAAAACCAAAATGCACTTATGTGGTATCTTGTTTCTATAAATGCACATATGTGGAAGTATTCTTCTGTATATGCGCATACGAAAGAATTTCATATATACTCATTTACAAAATCCAAAAATGTGTATATATGGAAGCACTTCTATATATGCGCATATACAAAAACCAAAAAGAACATATATGTAAGTTCTTTCATATATGCACATTTTGGCTTTTGTAAATGCATGTTTACGGAAGTAGAATTACATATATGCACATTTATGGAAGCCAAAATGCACATATACAATAGTTTTCTTTTGTAAATGTGCATATATTGAAGTCTACTTATGTATATGCACATATACAAAATGATTACGTATATGTGCATTTACAAAAGATAAAATGCGCATATATATAGGTGTTTCCATATATCCACATATTATATGAAATTACTTTCCTAAAGTTGCATATATGGAAGCATCTTCCATATATGTACATTATTTAGTTTTTGTTTATGTGCATATACGGAAGTGCTTCTATATATGTGCATAAATGGAATCCAAATAATGTGCATATATGGACTCTTTATTGCATATATGCATATTTAAGGAAGTACTTCCATATATGTGCATATATGGAAACACCCCTTCTATATATGCACATTTTGGCTTTTGTAAATGCACATATATGGAAACCTATTTTTGTAAATGTGCATATACAAAATTCAAAATGTTCATATATGGAAGCACTTTTGAATATGTGCATATACAAAAGTGTTTCCATATATGCACATTTTGGCTTTTGTAAATGCACATATATGTAATCTTGTTTTCATAAATGCATCTTTACATGAGCACTTCCATATATGCGCATATATGAAATCACTTCCATATATGCACATTTTTTGCCTAAACATTTGGTCTTGAGTATGATGGATCTACATCATATCTTATAACACCTGAGCTACAATAGAGGTCATTGGAGAATCATGGCCATCAAATCACATCAACCTCAAAAGGCCTTCCTCCCATACCATCTCTTCTTGATCAACCATTCCAAAGTTCTTAAATACCCCCACTTTCATCTTCCCTTGCACTTCACTATCGTTAAGCATAGACTTATTCCCCCAAATACTCATATTTTTGGATGCTAGAAACCTCTTTAAACAAATACTTCTAGGGTTGTTTCCTCCTCCATTCTCTTTTAGATAATTTTAATTTTCATTCTCTAGCTAAATGGCCATGCACAAGAACAACAAAACAAGATATTCACATAGTCCAATGTTTGTGAATAATTACATTTACCAACTTCAATTTTGATGGCCTTCTGGAGGCCCTCCCTAAACTCCAACTCCAGCAACATGCAGGTCACTTCCCTCACTGAGGTATTTTTGTAGAAGTCATAACCTTTGATCTTCATATATTAAGTAGTTAGCTTACATTCCAAGATATCTTATAAACACTCTTGATTTAATTAGGAAATTAATTTGCTATCTTTAGGTCTTGCCTTTTAAATAAATTTCAAAATCATATTAATACAAAGATTATTAATACAACTGAGCACATTACAAAAAAAATAGAAACTAATGTTTGATATAAAAAGGAAAGAAAATGTGTGTGATATTATTATTATTTTTGGTTAAATTTGATTTAATTGAGATATAATTTGCTTAGTGAAATTGAATATTAAGATGTTCATATGCATAAGTACTATTTTATATGTATTTTTTTGGCTTTTGTAAATGCATGTATACAAAAGTAGGCTTCCATATATGCACATTTACAAAAGTCAAAATTTACATATACGATAGCTTGTTTCTGTAAATGCACATATATAGTAGCCTTATTTTGTATATGTGCATATATGAAAGACAAAATGCGCATATACGGAAGAAATTACGTAAAGATGAATATATAAAAACAAAATTCCATATATATGCATTTTTTGTATTATGTTTATGTGCATATATGGAAGCGCTTCTGTATATGTGCATTTTGGCTTTGTGCATATACGGAAGTAGACTTCCATATATGCACATTTACATAATTCAAAATGCACATATACAATAGTTTGATTCTGTAAATGTGCATATATGGAATCCTACTTATATATATGCACATATATGTAATCCAAAATGTGCATATATGGAAGCCTACTTCTATATATGTGCATATATGTAAAAGGAAAAATGTGTATATATGGAAGCGCTTTCATATATGAACATATAAGAAAGTTCTTCTATGAAGATGCATATATGGAAGAAGTCTTCCAAATAATGCACTTATATGGAAGACTACTTCCATATATGTGTCTTTATATAAGCACTTTTGTATATGCAATTATATGAAAGAGCTTCCATATATGTGCATATATGAAAACACTTACGTACAATATGCGCATATACAAAAGAAATGTTTTGTATATATACATTTACGGAACCAAGCTACCATATAGATGCATTATGTCTTCCATAAACGCACATATACAAAAACCTACTTCTATATATGTGCATTTACAAAAGCCAAAATGTGCATATACATAAGCATCTACAGTAGTAGGCTTTAATAGCATTTCATCAATTAGCTTTGGGTTATCTCTTTCTTGGTAGAGGGGAAGTTATTGTTATCATGCAATTTGTACTTTCCCAAAATCCAAAGGAAAGTGAACAATCAATTGGTGTAACATGAGGTTATCCTATCACTATCACCTAAATAAGACACATCTTTCTCTTTAGGGGTGGTAGCCCAGGGGAGACATCCCCGGTGACTTGGGGTTTTGAGAAGGAAAAGGTAATAGCATCAAGATAGTTCTTCCCCTCTCACAAATCACTCTGATCAGAAATTCCCAAAGGTTTTTATAAGATGAAGCAAATATTTTCTTAAGTGTACCTGCCCAGAACAAGACAACAAGAAAACACTATTTGCAATTACCAATTGATATTAGTGCTTCATAAAACCTTGGACTTTGAATAAAATCAATAATCTTATATAAATGATGAAGCAATAGAAATTTATAAAAGCAATGCATATATAATGATAGCTTCACAATTATGCCTTAAACAAGATTCAATAATGACCAAAATAATAACCTAAAATTGGCAATATGCTAGTATTTTTCAGAAGTAGAGAAGGCAATGTAAAATCAGCTTTAACACTTGCTTTTAGAAGCTTTTACTGTTGTCATATATGGTTGTATTTTTCCTTTGTAATAGCAACAAGAATGTTAGTAAGTTATTCTAATCTAAGTTTAGGAATGGTTATCAAAGACCTTGAAGTAGATGGTTTAAAGGTTGTTTTCATCAATCAATCAAATGTAAGGTATGAACTAGTGCCTTTAGGGTACATGGAATCACTTTTGCAGTAGCAATATTAGGGGAAATAAATGATAATAATTGAACCAAAGGCAAGAGGGAGGATGGTTGAGGTGTTGGTAACCCAAGGCCTCAATCATCCAAAACCCTAGAAGGAAAACAACCACCAGGAAGTAGGTAACCCTAGGCCCTAGCGATTTTCTTCCTTCTTTAGGTCAAGCTTGAAATAAAAAAAATCTTAATGAAGCAAAGGTACTAGAGTGATACTAAGGTAGGGATATAGCATATGCTTCAATGAAGGTGTCTTCTAGCAAAATAAAGTAGGTGGATAACTATTGAGAGAAGGACAATAACATGTGCTTTTCTCTTAGGGTTTCACACTAGCAATTTCATAATCTTATAAATGACAAGTAAAAGATACCATAACCATTAAAAGAAAGAAGGATTGCATATTTCTACTTACATTCACCAAGAATAATCTAGTCACAAGCCCTAGTTGAAGAAATTTCACCATGAAAATTCCAAAATACACCAAATAAAGCTTCCTCCAAGAGTTGCGCACCACTTAGTTTAGCCAATAAACCCTAAAATAGGTTGAATTTCAGACCTCACTTGTGTGTGAGTGAAAGAGGATGAATAAAAATGAGAGTTTGATCTCTTATTTATACAATAAAAGTGACCTTTAATTACAAATTAGGTCAAAAAAGCCCGATATAGTCAGTTTACATGAAAAATCCAATTTTACATAAAATTGTCAAATAAAACCTTAATTTGATCTTTTTAGGGTGACATCATGCCCCTCCTAGGGTGATGTTAGCCTTCTTGCTGGAACGTTATCCCTCCAAGTGAAACATTGGGGATCAAACCCCTCAAGAACTGCCACACGTGCCAAGCAAAGTCGTCCTCATGTTGGATACCTCAATTGGATGATGTCAAGGCTCTGAATGATGATGTGAGAGACCTTCAAGGGCCAACTTCATGGTGGGAGGGAATTGCCCACCTGGGTCCAAGCCTGCCAAAGTGCCTCTAGTGGAACGTCCTCTCCTTTCTTTGGTGCAAGCCTCAGGTATCTCTCTGCCCCTGGTTGGGGTCTCAACATCTATCTAGTGGGATTTTATCCCTATGGAGGTCCGAGATAATAATATCCTCATATGTACATGTCTGTCGGGCATGGTCCTACAACAACAACAAGTATGCCATCCATGGGATCATAAGTCACATGGATCATAGCAATGCCAATCACATCTAATAATCAAGTTACCAAAACATGTGCATAAACCCCCTCTTTCCTAGACAAATGCTCAAAAACGTTATACTATTTAACAAGCCAAGTTTGGAGAGAGTTTTAGGATGTCCTATTGGGACAATTCTCCTTAGGTGTGGGATGTTTCCAGGCGAAGACCAAAATAGGTCATGTAAATGGATGATATGGCACGGGGGATGTTTGGGCAAGGGGTGCAGTGATGATAGGGAAATGTAGGTCTTACTTGTAGGTATCTCTGTAGAGGGTAAGTTGCACCTTGTCATGGATGAAATTGTTTCCTATCCCTTTAAATGATTTTTTACTCTTTTCCTTATTTCTTTTTCTTTCAAGAGAATAGCTGGAGGACACTACCCTGGCGTGGTGACTAGTGGTGGCAGTGTTACCCACAAGCATTTCACGGAGATGAAAAGGTTGGCTTGTGATGAGACCCCCTTTCTCTTGGTTATGACACCAAGAGACACTAACCTGGTGTGGTGACCAGATGAATAGTAGTGTCATACCGCTACATGCCCATGGACCTAATAGGTTGGCTCATGATGAGACCCCCTATCCACCAACTAAGTCTTGAGTTTTATTTTATTGTATGGGTCCCTCCTTTTTTTTGCTGAGAAGCCTTTTATTTCTTTCTCGGGGATCCCTGGGAGAAGAATCTCAAGGTTTGATCTTGGCTTCTAACTTTTTCTAGCTACTTTTACCCTCTAGGCATTTAGCCCCTTTTTCCCACAAGGCAAGGTACAACCCTTACTAGCTTGGAAAACCCAATGCCCAAACCAATGTAGGGTATAGATGAGAGGAAAAAATGATGAAAAGTGATAAGTATAGAAGGAATGGACGATGACCTTTCATAGACCCACCCAGTGGAAACTCACTCTTAAGGGAACCAAATTGCTAGGACATTATGTCATCCCCCCCAAGTTTGGACAAGTTAAAAGGCATAATGTCCAAGCAATCGTCATGAAGTAAAAGAGAATTAAATGAACATATTCAAATGGTTTGAGAATCGGAGTGACACATACCATGATACTCGAGCTCATTACCTCATGGAGCAAGACCCATTGCTACTTTAGAACCAAGCCAATGGGATGGATGTTGATGTTGCTGACAGATGGGAGGTGTTGAAGAAAGGATGGGTCCTCTAGGGCCAAGCTCAAGTCAATATGGCTCTTGGTACTCCATTTATAGAACCTGTGGGGCTCGAGACATAATTTCCTTAGTTATCCCTAGGATAGGCGATAACAATCATTATAGAGATAGAATTTGTAGGGTTTATTTCCAAGGGCTTGATGGCCTTATCAACAACAAGTTTGTTTGACCCCTTCTTAGGAATGGCTTCCTCATTCTGAGATTCAACATCTTCTTTAATTCAAAAATCGGATTCACTAACAACCATTGCCTTCGTTTTTCTACCATTGGAAACCTTTTATCTTTGGTGGTGTTAACTTCTAAGCCTTCAAGAAAATAAACTATAACGATACAATTAAGACAACCATGCCCAAATCCATTGTTTTAACCTACTGTCATAGCAAAATTGGTCTTCTCACTAGTTAAAACAAAAAATAAATTGAATCAATCATATTTAATGAAGCTATGAATACATATAATCAAATATTTCCACTTCTTGAAGTTACACCTTCAAAATATTAGCAGAAAAATCATGCACATGTTCGCAACTTCCAATCTAGTTTTCACTAGCAAAACCATTACAGCACCCAATGTACCACAATACTTCTTTCCATGAATTGTTCAAGTTTTCTCCAATATCAAAGTATGACTTTTTTTTATGGGAAGGATCCAAATGATTAGAACAAGACGTTCCTCCCCATTTGGACCAATGATTTCCGTTGTCCATTAGATACAGAACCCATGGTGCCAAAGAATTAAATAGTCATATGTACCACCTAAATTAGAACATCTTAAATAAAGAGATAATAATCTTACCCATGTATAAATATTGTTTCATGACTCATTTGTATATCACATCTTAAGAAAAATAAAATCTCATCTTCTTCACTATGTACTAACCTTACACCTTCTTTCACTAGAAACACACAAAATACTTTGCAATTTCATGTTCACATTGCTTAGTTTATTTTATAAAGTTTAAAACAGTGATAGCTTGCAAACTTAAGCGAACATCCGATATCTCTCTTATCTTTAAGCACATTATTCAAGGAATTTTCTTGTTTTTATTATTAAAAAAAGAGCTCACATTTAGAGTCTCTACAACCTTTTCTTTGCAGTGATTGATATTATGTTAAAGTACCACTCATGTTTATCTAAATTGTGCAATGTACTCGATTATTTCTCTATCATAACTATGCTTATGCTTACTCTAAAATAATTTGGCATGTCATGATTACATAGACTTTGGCATGCATACTACATAGAGAAATAATAGTTTTCCTACTCTGTAATATAACCATAACAAAAGTAACAAAAGCAGAGGAGAGAAAAGTTGCACTCAACACTTCCCAATGTTGAATCAACCACACATTCCCCGAGAAACCTTGTCAAAAAGGTCTAAGTTTTTTTTAAACTAATGAGTTTAATATATGGGTATGTCCATCTAACTCTTCTTCCCCTACATCGCTAGAAATCCATATGATTTATTTCCATTGTAAAGCAATATCTATGTGTCTACGAGGTAGACTTTGAACCCAATAATGCATTTTTTCACAAATTTTGTGTTTTGAATCATTGTTGAACATATCAGACATAGAAATTGATTGCACAAAAGAGTTTCAATGAATTTAGTCCATAATACTAAATTTATATTATTAAAAACACACATACACATAATTTTTTTTAATAAGTACTTATAACAAAAATATTTTCTTCATTGACAAATCTTCTATATGCCTGCTTGCATGCACGACACAACCTTACATCTACATCATATTGGATTTTTCCATTATTCCTTTTATAAACTCAATGATTTTCCAGTAAGTTTAGCATTTTTATCTCTTCCTCAACCTCTTGGGTGTTGGTGAATTGGAGGGAGATTTGTGTATCATAGCAGGATGGTGATTAAGGCCATAATTTTGATTGGGTGAAGATATCAACACAATCACCAATTAAACAATAAAACACTTGTTTGGTGCCTTTGATAACTACATCCCATTCATGTCTATTTTCCTCCATTTTCTCAATTCCCTATAAATGAATATGTAAACAACAATGATGTTAGAAATCAATTGAAATTATCGTAATAAATAAACAAATACAATTTTATGAAATACTTGTTTAAAATAAACTTAATCTCAATACTAACTTGTTTAAAATAAATTTAATTAAATCACAATAAATTTAACTAAATTACAATACTAAAATATTGAATTTTTTCCAATATCACAAGTTAAAAACTAAAATATTGATTTTTATCCAATAGCAAAGATAAATATAATAGAATTTGATCCTTCTCTTCCTCTTCTTGCTAATCAATGCTTAAGCTTTTACTTTAGGAATAAGAACAATACCCAAAATAATATCATTATTTTCAAGAATAACAATCTTCAATCACCATAGCAATACTTTGAATAGGGAGGCGACCCCAACCAATGACATGATCTTGTTTTTCTTGTGAGATAGACCAAACATAATAGACTCTAGGGATGATGAAACACTGTTCATTATCATACTTCATCTGATTTTCATTTACATTCCAGGTAAAAAATTAATTCCTTTCATAATATCATTGAATCCTTTATATTGCAAACAATAGTATTGGATAAAAGAACCAGAGGATTCTATAGCATAGAGGAATGCTTGAAATATTGATGTTGTCTCTGCTACTACTTTACTTCCATGCATAAATTTCAAGTGGCTTGCGCCTATGAGGCTTAAGGTTTGCAAATTCATATACATAAATGAAATTATGGAAGAAATCATACTGAGCCATTTTATGAGCTTCAAAAAGAAAATAAAGTTATTTCTACTTAAATTTTCCTTCATCATAGATCACTATAAAGTGCTTCAAAATTAATATCATTTGTTATTGTGGCATCTGCAATGTTGATTACCAATCCTAAAATTCTTTCTCAAATATCATCTTAAGACCTTTTTACCATTCATCTCACCCAACTAAACATGATTGTAAAAAGCAATTTCCATTACGTGAAGCTTCTCACTTGTGTAACTAAATATTGCCCAGAGTTCACAAACATTGATATTCAAATATTCACCTCAAATTTTGTGTATTTTAAAAGGTCCATATCAATCAGCAAGGCCTTAAAATTTGCAGAAGTGAATAGATGTCATCTTACCATATTTTAAAACTTGTATCACTAAATATCTCCACCTATAAGCATCATGGTGGTTCTGAAGAGACACATTCACCATGCACATGTTGACAAATCTTCAACATTTGGAAAGAATTAAGGGACACATGCTTATCAATTGGGTTTAAAAGTTCTAACTTTCGGGGTTACTTTGGAAGTGTTTACACTATGCTTGGAGATGCTTCATGTCATGTGGGGTACATGATGTGTTGATTACCTTATGTGATGGACATACACATTGGATATAAGTTACTCTTGGATTTATATGCCTTCATTAGAAGTTTATGTGGTGTACTTCCTTAGAGCATTGAAAAACCTATGTGGCTTAGTGGCTTTCTTCATAGGGCACACACATATAGGTTGATAGTAGTTGACTTTGAATTCAGTGAAAGGATTTGACTCCCATAAATCACTTGAGAGTTAAAGAAAGAATATATATGTGGAAACCTCCCCTTCCATCATTGTATGAAGTCATTATGCCTTTTTTCTTGGAAAGAGCACAATGAAGCTTACCTTACAAAGCCTTTGCATCTAAAAACTATTCTAAGGAAAAAATTGAGATGCATAAAAATTGTTCTTAATCCTTTAAAATATTATATACAATATGTCCATAAGTTTTACATTCTGAAGAGTAGAAGCATAGATTAGCCAATGTCCTAGCATAAAGGGATTCTCGTAGAATATAAACCTAAAAGTAAAAGATGCATCAATGATGTATATCACTAGAAAGAAAACATTAAAAAATAAAGCTATATATGTCTCAAATACAGACTCCAACTTCCCAACAAATCTGAATCATAGCAATAGTTTAATATAAAAGGTATATAAGGAGTAGTGATCCAGATTTATGAGTGGAATGAAATGAAAACACAAATCTATAATATTAACACATAGACACAGTGAATAATAACAAAGATACAATAAAATTTGACTTCTATTAAATAAGAAATATGTTGAAACTGTAAAAATGCAGACTGAAACAAGCTTGCTAGAATGGTGACATCTTATCTCTGAGAAGAGATGTGATGGCTATGTCCATTCGCAATAAGATGATTAAAATGAGGCTCCAAAGACATTTTTACATCAAACATGAATGCCAAAACCCTATACATCCAAAAACCTAACCTTAAGAGATGAAGCGTCAAAAGTCATGTGGGCTTCGTTGGGGTAAGTTGGTACATCAACTTCCCAGGGTCGTAAATTTTGCATATGATCTTTTTTTAGGTGCACAAGAGCCCGTTGGAAAGGTTTATCCAAGGAATACATAGTATTTCGTCACACTATATGATGTGATTGTGGCAGACCCAAAAATCGTTGTTTAGGGCCTCAAGACGACCCTAGAAGTTCAAGACCCGAAAAGCTAGAAAACAATTGTCAAGATAAAAAAAACGTAACTACCAAGATGAAAGGTGTATGTGAGCCAGATGGAAGAGGTGGGTAGCCACTTGTATCCACCTAGATCAATCCTCCCTCCTTAGGAAGTAATGGTCTCCATTGCGTTGAGATCCCCCATCAGATGAGGATACTTCTATTGAATTTTTCCCTAGGTGAGCCACTTTCCTTGGTGTAGGAGTTTCCCCGCTTTGACAACCCGATAAAGATGAACCTTATGTTGGGGAGTTCCCTTGACTTGTGTGTCCATGATCTGATCAGTGGATGCTTTTTCCATGTAGTCATGGTTGAGCTTTGTTGGTGTCAATTGTTCTACTATCTCTGAGGTGTCAAATAAGGGTGGAAAGTATGGTCGAAGGAGGTCCACATTAAACATTGGGTGCAAGGAAAGGAAGGGGGGAATGTTGAGCTCAAAATCATTGTCACCCACAACCTTGGTGATGGTGTAAGTTCCATAGTGGAGTGGGCGAAGCTTCTAATTGGGTCCTGTAAGGAGTTATTTATACAAGTGCAACCAAACTTTATCTCCCACCTGAAACTTGTGTGGCACCCAATGTTGATCATGGCATTGCTTGTACTTGGCATTAGACTTCTACAAAATATCATGAAATTTTTGGCAGATTTGTTGGATTTGTTCAATGAATCGAGTGTCTTTGTCGGCTTCGGTTTGTGCATGGGTTGATTCTTCCTGTGTGGATTCAAGGGGTAGTGCAACATCCATGGGACCCAATGGTTGAAATCCCAATCCCACCTGAAAGGGTCTGTTGGGAGTAGGCAGAGGAGTGTACATGCCTTGTTTCTTAATGGTTGGTTTGGAAATGGCACAGGCCATGCAATATCTGATATACTTCCTGACATGATGTCAGAATTTCGGTTAATAGAGATGTTGTTGCAACATTGCCACTATCTTTTCTACATTGAAGTGTTCTTCCACCCGACTGTAGTGAGATTCCCAAATCAACTTCCCTCGCTTGCTTAATGGAACAAAAAGATGTCCCATATGGCACAACTCATCCTGCAGATGAAAATCAGTGACAGTTGTGTTTGTTCCCAACATCTGGTAGGTAGTGGTGAAATCAGGATCTTGCCCGTAGAGCTGGGACCATCCAGAGGTCTCATGTCTGCAGGTGTGTAGCACTGTGGTTAGTGAGGAAATTCAGATGAGGCAGTCAACGACATGGTTGGTTTTCCCTGTCTTATACTTGATGTTGATATGAAACTACTGCAAGTATGTGGACCACTTATGATGGCATTCATTCTGCAATTTTCCTTGTGTCTACATGAACTGCAGAGGCTTATGATCAATGTGGATGATTGTTTCCTTCCCAAGAATGTAATGCCTCGACTAGCGGCAAGCTTATACAATGGAGTACATTTCTTTTTCATAAGTGGGGTACTTACAGATGATATCTGATAACGACTCACTATGATAGGCCATGGGACGTCCATGTTGATTGAGAACTGCGCCCATAACGTAGTCTGAAGCATCTGTCTCAATCTCAAAGGATGTTGCAGGTCGGGTAATGAAAGAACCGGGGTTAAGCATAAGCATTGCTTCAAATCATCAAACGATTTCTGTTGCGACTGGCCCCACATGAATTTTTCCTTGCCACCGCCTCTGGTTACTTGGATAAGGGCCCATGCAATGTGGGAGAATCCCAACATGAACCTGCGATAGAAATTGGCAAGGACTAAGAAGATATGAAGCTTAGTGAGTTTGGTCGAGGATGGCCAATCATGGATGACATGGATCTTGGTTGGATCGACATGCACCCCATGCTCATCAATAATGTATCCTAGGTACTAGACCCTTTTCATGCCGAAGGATAATTTTTCCAAATTTGCATATATATTATGTTGTCGCAGAGTGTGCAGAACATGCTAAATGTGTTGCAAGTGTTCCACCCAATTCTTACTGAAGATGAGAATGTCATCCAAATACACCGCCACAAAAGCATTGGTGAAAGGTCGCAAGATATCGCCCATCATCCTCATGAAAGTTGTTGGGGAATTTGTCAAGCCAAAGGGCATGAACAACTATTCAAAAAGAACTTCTTTGGACTTAAAGGTGATATTCCATACATCGATCTTCTCTATTGAGACTTGGTGGTAGTCGAACTTCATATCAATCTTACTAAAGTACTTGGCCCTCTTGAGTTGGTCAAGGAGATCGTCAGTTTGGGGAATTGGGTATCGGCTCCTGACTGTGATTTTATTTAGGGCTCGATAATCAATGTAGATTCATCAAGGCCTGCCTTTCTTTTGCACAAGAACGATGAGGATTCCACAAGGTGATGAGCTTCGGCAGATGTGCCCCTTTTCGAGCAGCTCTTGGATATGGCCCTTGATTTCCTCATTTTTTGACATAGAGAGGAAATAGACCGGTCCATTGGGTAGCGATGCATCGGGGATCATATGATTGAGTGCTAGACCTGACAGTGCAGGGGTACCCTAGTGGATGAGGAGAATATGTCTTTGTATTCCTCCACAACCTTATCCACTTGCTTCTGTTGCATGGAGAGACTTGTCGCAGAGGCCATGGATGTGGCTGCAACCTTCCACTTACTTTGAGTGCGAATCATGAAGAAGAAAAAAGTTTCGGTCTGATAGATGACCTTCCTGCATTTCTTGGCAGAGATCAAGTAAACGATAGTAGATGGGAATACCTAAGGTATCCTATATAATTTCATGTCCAAAGTAATAATAAAAATACGAGGCCTAGACTCATACACAACATAACTTTTCCATAAATAAGGTTGGCCCAAAAGAACATCACAAAATTCAAGGGGGGCAACATCACACAATACCTCATCTTTGAGGGGATTGATGTCGTAGGTTAGGAGACACTGTTGGTTGACGCGAAGATCACTCCCTTGGCGGAGACATCTAATGGTGTAGGACTGCGGGTGTGGTGATGTTAGCAAGGCCAAACGCTTGACAACCTCTGCTGAGATAAGGTTGTTCTGGCTACCACTATCAACGATGAAGTGCAACAAAGTACCCTTCACCCACATCTGTGATGAAAGAGGCCCTCACCTTCCTTTGGTTCATTAGGTTCGTCGAGTTGGACCTTGTTGGTCATAGAAGCAGTGGCACTGGGTTTTGCGTCGATTATCCATCTCCCTTTTTCTAGTTCTGACTCAGATTTGGAGCCTACTTCTGATTCAGAGGATTTCACCTCGACCACCAATGACTTCTTTGAGCGGCATTCAACGATGTTATTCCAGGGACTCTTATGGAACTCGCACCATTTTCCTAGTGCCTTTCTTTATCTTCCCATTGTCCTTCTTTGTTTGCGGTTTAGAATGGTTGTCTTGAGGTTGTCCATCCTTGCTCTGCCCTTTGTTCTACGGGTTGTGGTCGCCTTTGCTCTGGTTCTATTGTGAGGGGTTTGCAGACCCAAACTGCCACATATTTTGTTTAAGCTTATGCTCGATTTTGACATCATATCTATAGGCCGTGCCCAAGGACGAAATGTCCAGAAACTCCATTTCTATTTGGATCTATATATGCAGATCACTGCAGTACTTGAGCACTAGATTTCGCTTAGATTCTTTGATACCCAGCTTGGTGCGTAAGGTATGGAATACATTAGTGAATTATGGCATTGTTTGGTCTCTTTCCTTTCGCAGTGTGGTCCATATTGTCTATAAGTCGTCATAACTTCCAACAAGGTAGTATTGTTCCTTAATAACATCTCTAAAGGAACCCCAAGTGGGTGAAACTACAAATAATGTAGATCTCTATGTTTCCTTTTTCTCACAGAAAGTATCCCACCAATATTTTACATGGGGGATGGCCTCGAGAAGTACAAATGTAATCTTTTCTCTATCGGAAAAGTTGTGGACACAAAAATACCCTTCTAGAAGGTTTAACCATTTGTCTACAACATCTGCATCTATTTGACCTTCAAATATAGGAATATCAAAGTTGATATGTACCTTGAATGGGGTGGCACCTCTACTTGAAGTAGATGCATCTCATGTTGGCAGTCGTCGAAGGACTTGCACAAAGTTATCCATCATCTCGTTCCTTTTTCTCGAGAGGGCTTCCTCAAGTAACAATTTAAAGAGATCTCCTACCCCATAATCTCTCTTTTCTTCCCCCATGGGTAGTCGTCGAGTTCAGCGAGGCCGATCTTGCAAGGGCTCAATTGGTTCGAGTCCCAACTACTTATACCATGACCTCATTGGGGACATGCATAGAGAAACAAATGAAGAACAAACTGGTCTGATACCACTAATCCAGATTTATGAGCATAATGAAATGAAAACACAGATCTATAATATTAACACAGAGATATAGTGAATAATAACAGAGATACAATAAAACTTGATTTCTATTAAATAAGAAATATGATGAAACTGTATAAATGCAGACTAAAACAAGCTTGATAGAATGGTGGCAACTTATCTCTGAGAAGAGATGTGACGACTATGCTCATTCAGAAGAAGATGATTACAATGAGGTTCCAAAGGCCTTTTTACATCAAACATGAATGCTAAAATCCTATACATCCAAAAACTTAACCCTAGGAGATGAAGGAGATGAAGCGCCAAAAGTCATGTGGGCTCGTTGAGTTAAGTTGGTACATCAACTTCTCGGGGTCGCAACTTTTGCATACGATCTTCGTCTTAGGCACACAATAGAACGTTGGAAAGGTATATCTGAGGACTACACATTATGCCATCACACTTTGGCTCCATTTACAATGTGATTGTGGAAGGCCCAAAAATTGTTGTTTAGGGCCTCAAAACGACCCCAGAAGTTTAGGACCCAAAAATCTAGAAACAAACTGCCAAGATAAAAAAAAAAACGTAATTTCCAAGATGAAATTTGTACGTGAGCCAACTGAAAGAGGTGGGTCGCCATCAATATCCACCTGGATCAAGTAGCTTTAAGTTATTAAAAAAAAATTCATATATGTTAATCATTTGATAAAGTGTTAGTTTCAACGTCATAAATCACACCATATGTTTTAAATACCTAATATCGATGGGATCAATGATTTCCCAATTCTATCTATAAAAGGCATCAAATCAGTCACCTAATCTTTCTTTAATGCCAAAGGAATACCCAAATATTTGAAACATTTTTTTCCCCAACCAAGGGAACATCAAGTATCTTCTACTCCTTTTTTCATCTCTCTCTCTCTCTCTCTCTCTCTCTCTCTCTCTCTCCTCTTAAAAATCATTCTTCATGACTACACTTTCCCTCATACATAAAAGCTCAAGGGGTTAGCTCAAGTGGTTGGTTGTGGCTAATGTTATTGGACATTTTGCTAGTTTTATTTTTATTTTTTTACATGTAAACAATATGAAAATCTCCTCATACATAAGAACTTAGGGGTTAGTTCAACTAGTTGGTTGTGGCTAATGTTATTGGACATTTGACTATTTTTTTTAGTCCATGTAAAAATTAATTATGGGAGGTATTTTATAATATCTTCCATGTTAGACTATAAAATGCACTTTAACACCAAATAAAAAGATAGATATCAAGTGATAGGGCTTCCCAAAACAATGTGCATGAGAGAATCTCTCACCTTTGTGGCACTAAGCTCGTAGAAAATGAAAATCACTTTCTCTTGGACTGCCCTACCTATACCCATATTAGAACCCAATTTAAAAATATTTGCCACATTACAGACCTTCCTAACCTCCTAAGTCATCAAAACTATGGTGATCTTGGAATGCTTCTCAAGAAATTGAAGTAATCTCTTATATATATATATAATGATATTGTTTCTATAATTTAAAATTTCTATATCAAACCAAATTTGAAGATAGAATTTAGCCAAATCCATTTTAGTTAGATGTTACTGTTGCATTATTACATCTTTGTTATGTGTTAAATACATTTGAGTTATCTTTTAGTTAAAGATAAAATATAAAAAATAAGAACAAGAAAAAGACGGTGGATTTGAATTATGAATTAAAAAACCTATCCGTTGCTCAATTGCGATACGATATTGGCATTCAAAAAATGTATATTTTAGGGTTGGAGCACAATGAATTGAAACTAATCCTTCTAAGTTAGCCAACTTCGTTTTAAGTTAGCTAATTGAGTTCACTAAATAGGTTTGAATATATACTCCTTTTGTCATTGGCGCTGAAGGAAAATGAATATATGGAAAAATTTGAAGGAAGAAAAGAAGGTCTATCATTTCCAATATTCCTTTTCAAACCACACTTTGGCTCAGGCTCTCATAGAAGTTCCACAGGCTAGTAATCAAACCCAAAACCTACACTCTGCAAGCTAACTTACTCTACCATGGAGTTGCATGCCTCTTTGATATCAAGGAGCCAACTTACTCTACCATGGATTTGCATGCCCCTTTGATATCAAGGTGTGGATTGCACTCTGCAAGCCAACTTACTCTACCATGGAGCTCCATGCCCCTTTGATATCAAGGTGTGGATTGCTTTTCTAGCAACGTGTTGAATCAGTTTCTTTATCTTTACTAGTTAATACAAAATAAAAATCAATAGTTTTCACCGTTTAGATTCCTTTGTTTTCTACTACCTTTTAAGAAAATATGTTCATGCAAGGCCATGGAAATTTTGTAAAAAGAATTCACCTGTTGGTTTAATTGAAGGGAATACTTATTTATTAGGTGGGTATATCATAGATGGTAAAATTGCAATTGGGTTAGGAGGTTAGGGCTCAGTGGTTGTGATAGTGTGAGTTTTTGGTAAAAAATCATCTTCTAGGTTAATTGAAGGGAATACCTATCTATTAGCTGGGTATATTGTAGATGGTAACATTGCAATTGGGTTAGGGTTTAGTGGTTATGATGAAGTGTCACTATGCAAAAAGGTTCCAACCGAGGTAGATTGTCAAAGTACATAGGGAAAACAAACAAACAAACAAACAAAGATGTGGAATGATAACAATCTATTGAGCATTCACTCTTCACACTATTTATATAGATTACAATAAGAATACAAGGTAGTAGATCAACGAATCTGAAACAGAAAACATTTGAGTCTAACTAAGACTAATTGTAGTAAATATCGAGTTGACTAGGTGAGCTCGTACACAACTTGACAAGTGGATGGATAGCTGGAGATTATCTCTAACACTCCCCTTTAATCTCAGTTGTACATACATCAACACTTACAATGCTCAAGTGGTTTCAGATGACAACAAACCTCACAAACAAATGGTTTTGGCTGACCACAAACCTTCAAGATGGGGAGATTGATTTACAATGCACACACTTGTTTGGGCTTTCTTCATTATTAGCTTCATCCTTGAACTTTCTTTTGCTTTCTTTTGTACCTGCATATTGACCATTGATGTCCATATAAAAAACAATCCATCTACCGAGATACATGGGTCCCATCCATTGTACTCACTAGTTCTGTAGGAATGCATTTCACTTACATGGTTCATCAAACACTAAACATACTTTGGTCCCTCACTCACTAGTTCTATAGGAATTCATTTCACTTACATGGTTCGTCAAACACTAAACATACTTTGGTCCCTCACTCTGAGATTACTATCTCGCATTTCCCCTCCTTAATCGAAGACAACTTCTCCATACTCCATGAAGCTTAGATACGAGTACACCTACAACCCTCGTACCTATACTAGTGGTTCATTCCACAACTTGATGTGACATCCACTCTATGCATAAGTTGGATACATGCTACATGATCACATACTGATCTATGTAAGCCTGACTTAATCAGGGCTTACAAAACATATGGGGAATACAACTTGCCTATGACAAGCCTTACAACTTGAACCAAAAAACTTTTGGGGTGTCGAGTTCAATCAATCATGCACCCTTGCAATACATGCATCTTAATTCAAGTACAACAACAAACATCCATGTTCTTTACTAAATGCCAACAAGCCCATTACATTCTTCCAAAACATTATTATCACTCATGTGATCAATTTTACCACGACTCTATAACTTTCTAGACACAAATCCAATTCATTTATTTCAAAACATTCAAATACTAAAGAAATTAATAATAATCGTTGTAAACTAGCAAACTGAAACAGAAAAATGAAACAAATTATTTCCTCTTCGATCTCCGCTTGTAGGCACAATACCAACAAATCTCTGTCAATTCTCTATCTGGCTTATTGCCTTCTTGATGCGCTCTTCTTGGGCTGCATTGCACTGATTAAACAGGGTTTCTCTTCACAAATCAAACTGGGCTGCTCTCCACTCTGTGAAGAGGCTTGCAGTGCCCTATGTTCTTTTGTATCTTTGCCACACTATGGGATCCAACTCTATGCCTGTCATCTCAAGGAAGCAATGATCTTCACCTGCAATTTGTTCACATTTTTCTGCAATTTGTTTTGCACCAAATGTTTGCACGCATGGTCCCTTGTCTCTCTGATTCGGTAGCATAAAACCTTGTAATTTTCCAAAGTCATAAAAAAATTGGAAATTTCAATATTTTCAATCTGGAATCATCAATATGGTTTCGTCCTGCCATAGAACTTATGCATAAGATGATCTGAGCCTCTTCAATCCCTTTGTCATGTGAGGCTTATGTGTACTTGGTGGCTTAGGGAGATCGCTTTGATATTTATGTTCACACAATCACTAAAGTAGTTATCAAGGGAAGTCGCAATTGCAGTTTCCAAGAGCGTCCATGTTGCACTTGTTGGGTATGTGTTATATTGTTTGCATGTGTGTGTGGGTGCATCAGATATGACAACTGCGTCTGACGATCCCTTTAGTAGTGCACTTTGTGTCATGTGCTTTGGGCGCTTTCCGAGAGGGGTCCCAGGGAGGGGCAGGTATGCCCCCCCTTGGTTACGTGCAGCGCTCGGCAACAGGCGGTAGCCCGGGGCAGTGCCCCAAATTTGTTTTTTGGGCGGTTTTTGCTATTTTTAGCGGTTTTTTAAATTAATCCCAGATTACGGTTTTGGTATCTACGGAATACCTAAAAACATTGTATATATATATTGTATGGTGAATGGTGAAATTCGATATAATGAATATAAGAAAGGTTTTCTCGGTTGAGGTTTTCCGGTATAAAATCTCTGTGTACTCTGTGTATGAGACATTGATTAATTTATGTTTTTCTTAAGAATCTATATGCATTGCTTTACTTCACATGTTTAAAAGTTACATGTGGTATCAGAGCTCATTTTTTGCTTCAGAGGGACGCCTTTGTTGTTGAGGGTTTGACTCGGTCTTGATAGATCAAGTTTATCTTGGGTCTGTGATAAACCTGGGTTTAGTGGGAGCTTTTGCAGTGGAGATTTGAGTATAGAAAGAGGAATGACGAGCTCATCTAGAATCGAGATAGAGAAGTTCAACAGTAAAAACTTTGAGCTATGGAAGCTCAAGATGGAGGACCTTCTTGTAGACAAAGAAAAATGGATCATTGTGGATCCTAGTACACATCCTACAGGTACACCGTCTACTAGCACACAGGCTACTGGTACACAACCTACTAGTACACAAACTACTAGTACACCAGCTACTGGTATGTCGAAGGAAGATTGGGAGAAGTTGGAAAGAAGAGCAAGGAGTACTATTCGACTTTGCCTGGCAGATTCGGTTCTGTTGAATGTCTCGGGAGAATCTACAGCCAAGGAACTATGGGATAAATTGGGGAATTTGTATCAATCAAAGTCCCTGGTAAACAAGTTGTTTCTTCGAAAGAAGTTGTATCATCTTAGGATGGAAGATGGAGATTCTGTGATAGAACATCTAAATGCCTTTAATACTATGGTAAGTCAACTTGTCTCTGTTAATATTACGANTTGTTTCTTCGAAAGAAGTTGTATCATCTTAGGATGGAATATGGAGATTCTGTGATAGAACATCTAAATGCCTTTAATACTATGGTAAGTCAACTTGTCTCTGTTAATATTACGATTGCAGAAGAAGATAAGTGTATTACTTTGTTATGTTCTTTGCCAGACTCTTGGGATAATCTAGTTGTAGCAATTGGTAGTACCACTCAATCTACATTGAAGTATGAGGATGTAGTTTCATCCTTGTTATTTGAAGAGATGAGGTAGAAAGGCATGGATATTCATAGCACATATGCTTTATTTGTAAGAGGTCATACCCAAGACAGGAATCCTGGTAAACCTTCGGGGGGGAGATCTAAATCTACAGGTAGATCTAAGTCTCCAGGAAAATCTTTGAGGAAATGCTGGAAGTGTGGTAAAACAGGGCATTATAAGAAAGATTGCAAGTCTAAGAAGGTTGATAAACCAAAGGGATCTGATAGTACCTCTTCCACAGAAGCGAAAAACTCCATTGAAGAAGGAGGTAATGTTTACCTGGCATCTACAAGTACACATGCAGACCGTGATGTATGTTTGATCGACTCAGGTGTGTCATACCATATGATTCCTCACAGGGAGTGGTTATCTGAATATGAAAAATATGATGGTGGAGATATATTCCTAGGAGATGATTCGACAACAAAAATCTTGGGATGTGGAAGGGTTAAGTTGTTGCTAAAAGATGGAAGGATTAGAACTCTCCTTGGGGTTTTGCACTTTCCAAAACTAGCCAGGAGCCTAATATCTATAAGAAAGATGGATGATGCAGGAGTGGATACTGTATTTGGAAAGAACACTTGCAAGATGGTACGAGGAGAAATGGTGTTGATGAGGGGAGTTCGGTGTGGAACTCTGTAAAAGTTGTTGGGAAGAACTTATACTAATGGGTGTAATAGTTATGTTGTCCCTGAACAGAGAAATAAAGAAGACAAGACCAATATTGTCCCTGGAATGAAGACCATGCTGTGGCATCAAAGACTGGGACATATTGGAGAAAAGGGCCTTCGAACACTACACGGTAAAAATATGGTTGAAGGTATGTCTAATTGCACTCTGGATTTTGATTTCTGTGAACATTGCATATATGGTAAACAAAATCGAGTAAGATTCCCATCTGGTGCTACAAGAGCAAAGGGGATCTTAGAGTTGATACACAGTGATGTGTTTGGACCTGTTCCTGTTCCATCCCTAGGTAAATCT
>JASDQU010102468.1:624239-643525 GCA_032191745.1 Picea mariana
TAGAAAATCAGACAGAGAAGAAAATAAAGGTATTGAGAACAGATAATGGTGGAGAATTCTGCGGAAATGAATTCGAAGAATTTTGTAAGAAGTGTGGTATAGAAAGGCAGAAGACTACTCCATACACTCCTCAACAAAAAGGAGTTGCAAAAAGGATGAACATGACACTTATGGAAAAAGCAAGGAGCATGCTCAGCGGTGCCGGCTTAGGAAAATAATTATGGGCAGAGGCAGTGGGTACAACATGTTACCTGGTCAATCGATCACCTTCATCAACATTGGATGATAAAACTCCACATGAGGTATGGTCTGAAAAGAAACCCTCTCTTCAACATCTTAGATTGTTTGGTTGTGATGCTTATGTACATGTTCCAAAGGAAAATAGGAGTAAGTTGGATAAAAAGGCTGAAAAGTGTATATTTATTGGTTATAAAGATGGTGTGAAAGGTTATAATCTTTGGAACCCAAAAACCAAGAAGATTGTTTTCAGTCGAGATGTTATTTTCAGAGAGGTAAAAGATGTGTCCAAACAAGAATTCTTACCAACGCAAGACGAACCTGAGAACATAGAGCTTGAGTTGGATGATGCAAAATCTAGGGCAAGAGCAGAAGCAATGGTTGATGTTTACCCAGTTGATGGACCGGTTTCAGATTCTCCGGTTGTAAAGTCAGTAGTTCGAGAGCAAGAAGCACCCGAGTTATTTGGGGATCGAGCATAGGTTTTTTCATCAGTAGCAGGAGGCGGAGGTTCAGGCAGAAAAGGCGGGACTAGCTCCCCTGGAAGCATCCTAACTACCACCTTGCTTAGGCGCACTTTATAAAGATCAAAAGCTAAAAGCAGGGCCTTCAGTCCCAGTCATTGTTGACCCAATTGACCTCGAACCATCATTAGTAGACCCAACATCAGTAGCTTTGGTAGCAAATCCTCTAGTTGAATATCCATATACAGATGCATAACCTACAGAGGTAGAGGCATCACCTTACGGTAGAGATGATATAGAAACAAAGGCATAGGCAGGAGTTTGACCCATAAAGGAATAGGTAGTGGTTTCTGAATCATCTGAAGAAGAGGAAGCAGAAGAAGAAGAAGAAGAACCTCATACCCCAGTATTGAGGAGATCAGTGAGAGATAAAAGGCAACTAGAAAGGCATAGTCCACCTGATTTCTATTCCAATTTTACTTTATCTATTACTGATGATGATCCCAGAACTGTCAGGGAAGCAATGAATTCAAAGGATAGTAAACTCTGGAAGAAGGTCATGGTTGAAGAAATGGATGCCTTGGATAAGAATGAGGCATGGGATATAATTGAGTTGCCAGCTGGAAGAAAATTTGTTGGTAGCAAATGGTTGTTTAAGAACAAGTTTAATGCACAAGGTAAAGTGGATAAATACAAAGCTCGGTTAGTAGCAAAAGGTTATTCCCAGGTAGAGGGAATTGGCTTTGGTGAGATTTTTTCTCCTATTGCTAAGTTAACTTCTATTAGATTTATTTTATCTATTGTTGTTGCTTTTGATATTGAAGTGGAACAGATGGATGTGAAGACAACATTCCTACATGGGGATCTGGAAGAATAAATCTACATGAAGCAGCCATAAGGCTTTTTAGTGAAGGGAAAGAAAGAGTTGGTCTGTAAGCTAAAGAAGTCACTATGTGGTCTGAAGCAATCACCTAGGATGTGGTACCAAAAGTTTGACACATACATCCTTGGATTGGGATTTGTAAGAAGTAGGGCTGATCACTGTGTATATTCCAAGCAGGTTGCTAATCACTTCATTTATGTAGTGTTGTATGTTGATGACATGTTGTTGATAGGAAATAACATGGATGTTATTAAGGAGGTGAAATCACATCTATCCTCCAAATTTGACCTGGAGGATCTCAGTGCTGCTAACTTCATTCTGGGAATGGAGATTAAAAGAGATCATGCAAACAGGAAACTTTGGTTGAATCAGAGAAAATATGTTGAGATGATATTGCAGAGGTTTGATATGCATGGAAGTAAACTGGTTAAGGCTCCTATTCCTATAGGTGTAAAGTTATTTGCAGATGAGTGTCCCAAGACACAGGAAGAAGAAGAGGACATGTCCCATGTTCCATATGCCAGTGCAGTTGGCAGTTTGATGTATGCAATGGTCTGTACTAGACCGGACATTGCACATGCAGTGGGAGTTTTGAGCAGGTATATGTCAAAACCAGGGAAGGAGCATTGGACAGAAGTAAAGAGGGTCTTCAGGTATCTTCGTGGCACTACCATATATGGATTGTGCTACCAAGGAAGACCAGGATTGGCCAGAGTGCTGGACATACATGGCTTTGTTGATGCAGATTGGGCCGGAGATCTGGATTGCAGAAGATCTACAAGTGGGTATGTGTTTAACCTATTTGGAGGAGAAATCAGTTGGATGAGCAAAAGACAGGTTGTAGTGGCACTCTCAACTACAGAAGCTGAATACATGGCAGCCACTCATGCAAGCAAAGAAGCAGTATGGTTACTAAGATTGTGTTCAGGTATTGGTTTGGTACAACAAGTAGTGAGATTAGATTGTGACAGTCAGAGTGCAATCTTCCTGGCAAAGAACCCAACTTATCATTCAAAGACAAAGCATATTGATGTTCAATATCACTTTGTGAGAGACATGGTTGAGGAAAAGAAGGTGTTGCTGGAAAAGGTTGACACTTTGAAGAATGTTGCAGATTCATTGACAAATTCAGTGAGCACAGAAAAGTTCTTCTGGTGTAGAGTAACAATGGGCATTGTTGCCCTGGATTGTTGACTATATAATCCCCTAGACCCTTGGATGCAAAGAAAACAACAAGTGGGAGAATTTTGGGTATGTGTTATATTCTTTGCATGTGTGTGTGTGGGTGCGTCAGATATGACAAATTGCGTCTGACGATCCCTCTAGTAGTGCACTTTGTGTCGTGTGTGCCGGGCGCTTTCCTAGGGGGGTCCCAGGGGGGGGCAGGTATGCCCCCCTGGTTACGCGCAACGTTCAGCAATGGGCGGTAGCTTGGGGCGGCGCCCCGAAATTTGTTTTTGGGCAGTTTTTGCTATTTTAAGCGGATTTTACTATTTTTAGAGGTTTTGTAAATTAATCCCAGATTAAGGGATTAGGATTTTGGTATCTACGAAATACCTAAAAACATTGTATATATATTGTATGGTGAATGGTGAAATTTGATATAATGAATATAAGAAAGGTTTTCCCTTCCTCCACCATATATATTTCGTTGAATCGAAATCACTTTCTCTTGAAATTTCTGAAGTGGTCCGCTCTACCATCTCTTGGATCTTCTCTCCATGGATCGATTCACTGGATCGTATCCTCCTTCAACTGGATAGCGAAGCCTTAAAAAATGGCAAATTCTCTAAATATCGCTCTAATTCAACAATGAACATCTCTCCTTGGATTGAACTGGTTCTGAACTGCTCTTTTCTCCAGGATTAACTTGCTCTCCACTTTGTGAAGTGTCAATCTCCAGTGCGCCCTCTCTCTGTCAGAGGAATATGTGTCTTCTTCTACCTGCTACCTACATGCAAGCAACACAAACTCATGCAATTTAGTCATGATTCGAGCCTTCTTTGTGCGTAGGCTCTCCTTCTCCTTCAACAACCCACTCTGATACCATGTCAAAGTACAGAGGGAAAACAAACAAACAGAGATTTGGAATGATAACACACTACTGATCATTCACTCTTCACACTATTCATATAGACTAGCAATAACCACATTTAAGTAAAAAGTGGTCGATATAAGCGGATCTCCGCTATTAATTTTAAAAAGGTGGAAAATGGATATCAACCACTTCTTACTTAAATGTGGTTGTTGCTAGTATATTAATAATAACTACCTTAATCAACCCTAACCCTAATAATCATAACCCATATATTTTAACTCAAATATCTTAATCTACATATTTTATTTCAATATATGGAAACAAACTCATTTCATGGTTGTCAATTTAATCATAATGAGGTCAGTTTTACGTCTTGTTTTTGGAATCTAAGGTGAGATGAAGTACTTAGGTTATCAACCAATTTTTTTTTCTCATTAAAGATTCTAGGTCAGGTCTCTAAATACAACTATAAGGATGCTAGGTCATGTCTCTAAATACAACTGTAAGCTCTCATTTTATTTCAGGTTTAATATTGGTGACAAAAACGATATAAGTTTTCTTGTAAAGAAACTTAGATTCTTTTGTTTTGTTTTATTTTATTTGGTTAATGTAAATATTTTCTTTTCTTTGTTTTATTAATTACATATTCAAATATATTCCAAAAAATTAAATTTGATTGAAAACAAAGTAAATACCCATATTTTGATAGGTTTCAAAAGCATTAGTTTTTGGCCTCCATTTTAACTTGTGTCAAAATGTCCCTAGTTTCTTGGCCTCCATTTGAACTTGTGTCTAAAAAGAAATAGACTTGACAATCAATATTGGATGTTTGTGTTACTTTTGTAACACTTTTAAAATAATTTATTTATTTTTTTAATATTTTTTTTTGGATGTATATACATAAAAAAAATTGAATAAATTGTTGCTTTCCATCTAGAAAATACTCGTACATTATAATGATTTCTTGATTTTCAACTTGTTTGGCAAAAATATTAAAGTGAAAACCTATTGACCACATATATTTCATGTTGCATGTTACATTTTGACATTAAAAATATGTTTTCCTCACAGAGAATGGACTTCAAGACCGTTGAGTCACTTTAGACAAAAATGAGCCCTGAAATATTTTCCTATCTAGACACATGAATAATCAGATTTAATATGCCATTGGACTTGTATTTATTAGACTTGTAATATGATAAAGAAATATTGATTAGACTTGTAAGACGATAAATAAATATTGCGAGGAACGTAACATAGTATTACGTAAACCGATTTTTTCTACATAGGTTCCAGAACAAACATATCATGAACCTTCTAAAAGAAATGGAATGAGGCCTATTCGAAATGCATATTTGCATTACAGTGGTCTCCCCCCATTTAAGTCACACTTTCAACTGCATTTCGATAACTTGATCAGAGCAACAATTTGTTTTTCTTGTGTAGTTTCTTATGTCCTCTTTTACGTTTTCTGTGATTGATTCCTGCTACTCACCTGTATCCACCTTTGCATTTTCAACAAGAGGGCTCCTTTTGTCTCTATAGATAACATTTAAAACAATCTGAACCAACCCCAATGGGACTCCAACAAAGTTCTGTGTCTGCAAAATATGTAGAACATGACAATAAATTATATGATTCAGCGTATCTTTTTCAAACTGACCTCATTTTGCAAGAAATTTAATATACCTCGCTTGAGTTGTGGTTTGGACATCTGAGATGTTTTAGCTTTCTGGGATGCCGCCCGCCCCATACCTGAAACCCCCGTCCAATTAAATCATTAATAATGCAATACGTTAATAAATGATCATGCAGGGATAATACTAAGAGATCCAGGGATAATACTAAGAGATCCATACATACCTAGAATCTAATTTGGTTTGAGCAGTTTAATAGCCAACAAAATTCCAAAGGATAGGTATTATCGCCAAAAATGAATGAAGCTTTCAAACGTAGACTGTTTACCCTGTCTGTTAATCAAAACGCTTATTGTTAATTGATAAAATCCTACGACGGAGAACCCTCTTGAGGAGAAGGGATTGAAATGCTCATATACTCTTAATCGTTCAGAGAACCCTCTTGAGGAGAAAGGATTGAAATTCTCATATACTGTTAATCGTTCCGACGAAGATTAAACCTGGCATCAAACATGCATCGAGCTCTTAATCGTTCCTATGAAGATTGAACATGGCATCCAACATGCATCCAACGTAGCGACGACTGCGTTAACTGAAAGGAATGCCAAAATGGAAACACTTCAAATTCACTGCTATCAGTAGAATTAATCCTCGCTAATTAGTGGAACGTGGCAAAGATTTTATATACATATTAATTATTCAACTAATTATTAAAAGTGGTGCCAATCTCACAATGCTTCACATTCATTTCTATCTGTAGAATTAATCCTTGCTAATTACTGGAAAGTGACAAAGGTTTTCTATACATATTAATTATTAAACTAATTATTAAAGGTGGCAATCAATGGGTAGGAAAGTAATTTTTTAATCATATTAAGTAAATGTGAAAAAGTAAACAAGGAAAAGGAGGCATTCATAAATGCAAGGAAGTTACGAACATTAAATCTCATTCATTGATTTTAGTGTATGACGAAGAATATGTTAAAACTCTAATCATAAGTTAGTTAGTTTACCTAATTGTTATACAGTTACATGACAGTTATGGTATTTTTGTATTATATATGTACATCTATGTACATGATTATTTGCTCATTGATGAATATAGAGTATGCCTTTTCTGCCAGTATTTATTTATCTCTGTTCATCACGATTTCTTGATTGCTTTAGTTAATTCCATTATGTTTCTGCATTTTTCTTCATTATGAATCTAACAATGGCATCAGAGCAGGCATATGATCTATTTGAAGAAGAAAAAAGAGAGCGCAAGCTCCACGAGAAGAGGAAGTAAATTAACCGAGCATTATAATCATGGAAATTTGGAGCAAAATGGTTTAAATGGAAATTGAATGATATTGCAACCAATTTATGTTTTCGTTCTTCCCTTTCCTGAGTATATCGTGCTCATATATTTGTGTTTAATTTTCCAAAGGAAACGTGTATTTCTCTATTAATCTTGTACAACAAAATTGTGATCTCGGTATGGGAGGAGGAGAAGGAGAAGTTTATAGTTGTAAATCTGGATCTTCAGTTTTTTTCTCTACAACATAATTCATGCAATCCGACTTTATTGCTCGGTACATAAAGTTTGTGTGATCTGTTTCATTTAATGATTGGCTGAGCTACATGCTCTCGGGATACATTTGCACAAGACACGATGGCATGGACAATTTCAGCAGACAAAGCATTTTGGAGCAATAACACCAATTTTGTTCGTTTTTGTTGAATTTGAAGGATTCACGTGGTAGATTTGAAGATTTTGAGAAAAAAAAAACACCTTTGAATTTATACGAAAAGCAGCTTATGACTTCCTATGTAAACTGTTAACATTTCAGGAAATTGCGAGCAAATAGAAAATATGATATTCCTCCGCATTTTTAGTAGCTGCTGGACAAAACTCTGCTAAAAGTTGGACGAAATTGAGTACTTTGATGGAATAATGTGGTTCATTTGCTGAGAAGCGAGATCAATGGATTAAATCCATAGAAGTCATGTAACCGACATGGCGTAGAGAAGATTCAAGTAAAAAAATTTACAAGAAATGTGAGAAGCTTGGGAGAATTTGACCCAAATGCCTTCAGCGTACAATTGAAATGGACACTTTTGTAGAGACAATATCAAGAAATCTAAAAGGTTTGAGAGAACTTTCTCTGGTACAAATGATTAGAACGATTTGAGATAGRCGGAAGATTAAATTCTTAGACATTTCAGGGTCTACATGTTCTCTTTGAGTTTGCAAGCTTGAACTAATATCCATTGAAAGGATCGATTTGTGCAAAGTGTTTGTGTAAAGGTTGCGAAGATTGATGGTGGAGTCGCTGCAGTAAAGATATTGTTGAAGAATCGTTGAGAAAGGGTTGCTTGGAGATTTTGCGCAGCAAGAAAGGTAATGAATAATGTGGTTAGAAGTCGGTTCATGTTTTGTTGTGTTGGGATTGTTTGTTAGCTACTTGCAAAGTTGACATAAAATTTTTATTGAAGAAACTCTGCAAAATTATTCTTGGTGGATATATATCAGTCATGTAGGAAGTCTGTAATGATAGATAGAACTGTGCCATTCACGGGAGAGCCAATTAAGATTTATTTGATGAAGAGAGTCGTCCGTTTTTTCGAAGTGGACAAGATAACAATTGGTTGTGTAAACCTCGGTGAAAGAGCAGTTGGTGAAGGTACCGTTATTTTCTTGGGTTAATAATTTAATAATTTTTAAAAATATCAAAAATTGTTTTTGGTGGAGAAATATATATATTAAAAGGATTGGAAAACTTTTGAAGTTATAAGGGTGCTAAAGGGTGCTTGTCATGGTGTTATAAAAAATAATTTTTTTTGGTTAAGGAGTTATAAGGTTTTGTATGGAGGAGTTTTCTCCATTGATTGTAATTGGAGTTATAAGGGTTTTTATTTTGCCTTGAACTTGTAAAGATGTTATAAGGGGTCCAACAAATTGCATATTTGTCTTTGCATCCTTGACCCACCCAAAATTGAATAAGGGGGATTGTCTTAGGATTTTTGTGTGTGTCTAAGTTATTGGTCATTTATTGCATAATGACAAGAATTGAAGAAATATTTACAATATTGCGCACATTAATTAACTCAACTACATAATCTACAATTGCAATAAACAAGTGCACTCTCAGTACAGTGATTACTTGTTTACAATTAATGCACACGAAGATTGATATGTTCAAACTTCAAAACAAAATGTTATCTGAGAGTTAAGTTGCTTCAACAACAATAATGTGATTTCAACAAACACAATAACATCAAGAATGAAAATAATGAAGACAATGAGTTGACTAGTGATGACACTCATAAACATGGAGATGAGTTGGATAAAATGCCTATGTCAGAAAAAGTTGTGGATAAATGCGGCAAAGAAATTAGAATTGTTCGACCATGGGAATAATTGCGCTTTAAACGAAATCGATATGGACTACGATATGTAAAGGATGTTGAAAACCTTTTTCATATTCCTAATTATTGCGACCCTGTTTGCTTTGTGAGTGGAGGTTTTTTGAATGATGATCAAAAGATAGAGCTTGAGGAACAGGTACAATATATTGTTGATGATGATGTTGCTACAGATATTCCAGATCATGATAATCAGTCAAATAAAGAACCCATACAGTGAAAACATTGTCACCGGTTTGGCCATGATAAGTCAAATTGTTTTGATCTTCACCCATGCATATTTTGTGGGAAGACAAATCACCTCTCAGTAAGATGTCAAAAGCGCAAGTGGAAACATATTCATTTTGAATGGTTAGGGAATTGGCATTGGCGTTTGGAAGCCAATTTATTGGAGCAGTATTATCATCGAATTATACACAAGTACAACAGTACTTGTTTGGAGATATTTCTACAGTTGACGGAGATGAATGTTTTTCAGGATTGGATGATATAGGGTATGATCGGGTCCTAGTTGATGTAGTCTTCTAAGTTGAAGATCGAGTCTTCAGACTCCGCCGGAAGAAAGTTTGATTAACCTTTTCCACTTTACATTGTGAAATCGTACACATTGTTCCAGTAGCTTATATAGGTGTTGGATATATTCTTGGCCTTACTTGTGAATGACGGTCAAGGGAATTTGAACCACTTGTCCCTGACAGGGGGGGAATCTTAAGTTTTTAGTTAGGTTCCAAGTTTGATTTAGAGCATATGAACAGATGATCAAATATGCAACCTAGTTCATGGTATGCAGTCTTGTTCTTGAACATATTGTTCAAGATAGTTTGTGGTTAGCTTAAAACCACCAGTTGAGCAGAAGACATGAAGTTCTGCTTGTTACATTTTCAGATTTTTGAGCCTTGAGCTCTTGTTAGTTTATGGTCAACTTAAAACCATTCCATTTAGTAGAAGACATTAGCTTTTGCTAATTTTTCAGAATTCCGAGAGCATCTTCAGCCAACCCCTTGAATATTCATTGTTGATTGTCAAGTAGTGTCAGTTTTTCAGGCAAGAACGAACTTATGATTAAGGGGGGATGTTAAAATTCTAATCATAAGTTAGTTTACCTCACTATTATACAGTTACATGACAATTATGGTATTTTTGTATTATATATGTACGTCTATGTACATGATTATTTGCTCATTGATGAATATAGAGTATGCTTTCTCTATCAGTGTTTATTTATCTCTGTCCATTATGATTTTTTGATTGATTGAGTTATTTCCATTATGTTTTTATTTATCTCTGTCCATTATGATTTCTTGATTGATTGAGTTATTTCCATTATGTTTTTACATTTTTCTTCATTATGAATCAGTGTACGACGAAGAATATGCAACATCTTTCATTGTAGACCATAAGATTGGAATTTGTAATTAAAAAGCTCATTAAACCATAGATTCCAATAAGGGGACTCATTAAACCATAAATTCCAATAAGGATACGCCTATCGGCGTAATTACAATAGGAATACAAGGCAACAAATCAAGAAAGCATTTGAGTCTAACTAAGACTAATTGTAGTCTATCTCGAGTTGACTAGGTGAGCTGGTAGACAACTTGACAAGTGGGTGGACAAGTGGAGATTATATATACATGGATGTGCTTTCAAAGAAGTACAAAGAGATCCCAGATCATTGAGAGGTAAGATTTCTTTAGCAAGCATTTCCAACCAGAAAATGTAACCTGCCCACGGGTCACGCTCTAGGTCTTTAAACCCTCACCATTCTCCGATCCTCTCTCTTGCCCTCTGAGCAAATAATCAGAGACCTTCAGGGAAACACAACAACAACCCAATAGAAAACGAGAGGCAATTTTCTAGTACAGTGAATCTATACTAACCTACAGTGCGAATTACAGTGGCAATTAGATACTTGGGCAATGGGGACGTATTTGGAGCTTCAATCTCTAAAAAAAAACATCGGTGGGTATATCATAGATGGTAACATTGTAACAATGCAATTGGGTTATGGCTTAGTGGTTATGATGCCGTAATTTATTTGGTAAAAAATCATCTTCTGGGTTTATGAAGGGAATGCTTATCTATTAACTGGATATATCGTAGATGGTGACATTGCAATTGGGTTAGGGCTTTGCGTATATCGTAGATGGTAACATTGCAATTGGGTTAGGGCTTAGTGGTTATGATGAAGTGTTGCTGTGCAAAAAGGTTCCAACCTTGACAGGGGTAGATATCCTTTCAGAGAAGTACAGAGAGATCCCAGATCATTGAGAGGTAAGCAACCCTTTCCAACGAGAAAATGTAACCTTCCCACGGGTCACGCTCTAAGTCTTTTCCCCTCACCGATCCTCTCTCTTGCCCTCTAAGAAAATAATCAGAGACTCTCAGGGAAACACAACAACAACCCAATAAAAAACGAGAGGCCATTTTCGAGTACAGTGAATCAGTGCATATTACTGTGGCAATTGGATACTTGGGCAATGGGGACGTATTTGGCTCTTCAATCTGTACAAAAAAAACATCGGTGATCTCCAAAGAAAACGCTGGTAGAAGGGAGAATAAAGACCCCTGTTCAGCGAACTTCTCCAAGTGCTGAGCCTACCTTTATTTCTAGAATTAGTTTGGCTCTAGACTTGAGGTATGTGGAGTGTACCCCACCTTTAGAGGAACCTGTGTAGGAAGCTTTGGGGTTGGGGGAACAGATGCTAAGGATACTCAGCGGAGCAGACCCAAGGGAATGTATCCCGACTATATAGATCTTTCACCCGGCCAGTAAGTAAATGTGGTCAAGGCAGTAATCACTTTCTTTATTTTTCGTTGGGAGATATCTGGATATGCTTGGATCTGGTAATGGGTTTGGCTTAGATGCTGGTCCTGGATAAGAAACTGGTACTGGAAGGAGATCATCTAAGTCATCTTGATTTAGAGTGCAAGAAGGGGAAAATAACTTGCTCATTCCCCAGAATTAAAAGTGCGGGTCCAGGCCCCAGGGTCCTAGGCCAGTAGTAGTTGGCCTGAATTCAATGCAAGCGCGTCTATGTCTGTTTGCATGCAAGGTGTCACGTCTACGAAGGGTCGTTTGCCTGGTGGCCACTTGGAGCTGAGGAGAAGGAAAAGGCATTGGCCTAAACGGAGGAATCAAGTTGGGCCGCTGGCAGTGGGTTGAGGGTCTAAAAGTCGGATTCGAGTTGGGTCACTAGCGCAGGGTAGAGTGTCTAAAAATCACTGCTACGAAAAGACTAAATCGTTGACCCTTTAGCTTACGTCTGTGAAATCTCAGTATAAAATTATATTTATAGTGGATGAGACCGCCAAATGCCTTTAATCTTAAATTTATAAACAATGATCAATTACACTCACAGATTCACAATCACACCCTGGAAAACATCACCTCAATACACTGTATGAAACGGTGGCGGCCTACATTCATTTGCATAATGTAAAAGTTATCTGTTTTTCATGCAGGTATTCGATAGTAAATTCAATGCGAATCCTTCACCTCGATATTAATACACTGTATGAAGCATTCATTTGCATAATGTAAAAGTTATCTGCTTTTTGTGCAGGAATTCGATAGTAAATTCAATGCGAATCCTTCACCTCGATATATATTAATACTCTGTATGAAACAGTGGCGGCCTACATTCATTTGCATAATGTAAAAGTTCTCTGCTTTTCGTGCAAGAACTCGATAGTAAATTCAATGCGAATCCTTTCTAGATACTCAGCACCCTTCTATATGATTGTTGTAATCCTAGCGAGAGTTTAACACTCGCATCAATGCCACTTCACCCTGAAAAACATTACCTCAATATTAATACACGCTCTGCACGAAACAATGGTACGTGCTAGACTAATAATCCCCATGCCACAACCCAAAGGTGGCGGCCTATTTTCATTTGCATACTGTAAAAGTTTTCTGCCAGGAATTCGATTGTAAATTCAATGCGAATCTTTCATAGATACTCAGCATTCCCTATAGTATACTATTTATGTAATCCGAAGGAGAGTATGGATGGTGGCGTGGGGATCATTTCAATCTCACTATATCATATACTGAACTGTCATCCGGTTGCTTGTTATAGTTTTACTGCTACTGATGCTGGTTATTGTTTAAGATCAGGCAAGTGGTCGGGTGTTTGATAAGCGTTTTGCAGTGGGTATCTAGCAGAAGACATGGAAAGAGAAGAAAACAGAGAAGAGAGGGCCAGATACGATACGGTGGCTCATGAATTCGAGAATATGGTGCCGAGATGCTCGTTAGAGGACAGAATGAACCTAAATCTCGTCAAGGACAAGGTGAGGATCATTTATGTTTGATATTAATTCAGAAACCAGCAGCTATTACTTAATATAAGAAGCCAACTTTCGAGGTGGCCAGTTCATATTTCAAATAAATTTATAAACGTGTGACGTTTGAATATTTAAGGACCACCTGGTTTTTAATTTTTTGGTTTTATATTTAAAATTTAATTTAATTTTTTCCAATTGTTTGTCTGTTTTCTTGTCTCGGCTCTATCTGTTTTATCTACTGGTGTGAATGGTCAGTACCAATAGTGTAGCGTGGAATTTAAAAAGTTTTCTGTGAAATAAGTTCAAGTCTAAGTTGGCAGAAGATGCTTAATCTATTTTACTGACATTAGCAATTTCTGTAATCCATGTTTAGATTATCATACATAGAAATGGTTTCCTTGGTATTTTATATATACTTGTATTTGCAAATAATGCAGCTTATGGAAGAACACAATTTTACAACCAATTTTTATTATAATTTTCAAAATTTAAGTTTGAATTGCTGTTTAATTTACAATTATTTGCATCTTTTCTGGTCCTTGTAGATTTTTTGTTTTGTTTTCTCTGATATCTACAGTGGTTTGTAGGGTGGTGGAATGGAATAGGGGTTTATGATCATTAGACGGGGTTTTTGGACTACTTTATCTATAACTTTCTAATCACAATCCCATTTAATCGGTTCCCATCAGACTGCATGCATATTTATGCTGTTCTATTCTTTCTTAGATTTGAGGATAAGGAGTGGACATACTTTCAAGGATGATGAAATAAATCCTTTCTAGACTTCGAGTGACATTTTCTGTTCTGTTAGAGCTATTTCTTTGTGCCAACCTATATTTTAACATTTCATAAAGTAAATCTAGCAAACGAAACAGGGGTTTATAATCATTAGATGGCCGTTTTGGATTACTTTATCTATTAGTTTCTAGTTACAATCCCATTTAATCGTTTCCCATCAGACTGCATACATATTTATTCCATTCTAATTTTTCCTGACTTATGTTTCAGGATTCCACTGGGTGCATTGAGCTAAAGTGGTATTGGAGCAAATATTCGAGGACAAGTCGTGGAGATATTTTCGAGGATGATGAAATTAGTTTTTTCCCAAATATTGAATTCTATGGAAACCGTCTCATGAATGGTCTGGCCGTTGAAATGGAACCAGATGGGTATTCTTGTCTCAAGTTTGAAATGTATGGAGCGTATGCATTCATAAATGTAACAGATGGAAGAGAAGAAACTGATGATTTTGGGAAGAGTAAGAGGAACCTCATAGAGGCTGTTGTCGTCTTGTACATGCTTTCTAAGCTCTACAAAGGTAATTTCTTCTCTGTTTGACTTGTATTTGTACTTGTAAATTGTATTCGTTTTTCAAGCCCTAATTGGAAGATGCCCACATCTGTAAATTATTGTCGTGAAATACCTTTTTTGTCGGTGCACATTTATACTGAAACAATCATTTTCTCTCTCGTTTGGACATGTTTTGAGAAGTATATTGCTGATCTCAAAGTCTTCGTGCTAAAACGCATGTTATCTGGTTAGTTTGGTTCCCGAGAAGTAATTTCTGAGCACAATGGCCAAAGGTAAGGGACGAAGAAGAAATGGGTGTTCTAAGCACTGCATATGTTATTTAATTAGAGGAGAAAAAAAATGACAACCTCATTAGTTGGTTCTCCAGTTGTGTAAGGTCATATTCTGTTGATAGTGCAGCTTCTTGTTAATTCAGTTTTAGTGTTTTTCAGAAACACTAAAACTGACAACCAGCCCTATAGAAAGTGAGAGATGGTTGGTATATTTGCATCTATTCAGGTTTTAAGTTTCACGTCCATTCGAGACCATAGACATGAAATCTTCTTTTGGCTGTTCAAAAATGCAAGAAGTATGTAGTTGGTGTTTCTCCACTAAGCCTTTTTGGGTTAGAACAATTTTCCATAGACATGAAATCTTCTTTTGCTTGTTCCAAAATCTTTTTGGGTTAGAACAATTTTCCATAGACATGAAATCTTCTTTTGCCTCTTCAAAAATGCAAGAAGCATGTAGTTGATGTTTCTCCACTAAGCCAAAGCCTTTTTGGGTTAGAAAAATTATCCATGATCCATTCAACTTTTGTTCTTCTTGATGATCCTTTAGTCTATACCTTACGAATGGTTAGTCAACTCCTATAGTATCTTTACTTGTCATCATCCAATTCAAAATGACAACCGTTGACCACTTTAAATTGATCAAATTGTTATCCGGTGTGCCACCATTATATATATAATAGAGAGAAGAATTATGAGACTAAGTTCATCAATGACCAATTTTATAAAATACTTTTTATATATGTAGATCAAATCCATAAATATGTAATCTAATATAAAAATGTGAAATTTATAAAATTTATGGTTAATCTACTATTTCTTTTAATTAATAACCAAGTATCTTTAAAATATATTTTTTAAAATTTTTTGTAAATGTTTTTTAGTGATATTTTATACATGTTTTTTATTTCATATTTATTATATACTTATAATTTTATAAGTAAAACTGTGTGAGGAGTTTTATAAGTATTGTTTAATATGCTTAGGGGTTAATTTTGTGAATTATAATTAATTTTTATAAGGGAGCATCAATTAGAAAATTTACTCTTAAATGTGAATTTTAAAAACTCATTCATAATTGTTATATCAATTAATTGCAAATTATTGAGACTTTTTAAATATAGTTATCATTGATGATGTGAGAAAAGATGTGAGAAAAAATAGAGTTTCTATAAATTATCCTTCCATCTTGTAATCTCATGGTTTATTGAGCCTAGTAAAGATAAGAAACTAGATATAAGTTTTGGATAAATTTATTGAAATCACCACCCATTAATCATGGAATCTAAGCCAAATTAATTCTTCTTCATTATTAGAGGGAAATGTAAAAATTTGAGAATGAGAATATTTGTCCAACACAAATATAAATTTGTCAAACATGTATATAAGGGGAAACATACTACTAGAAAAATTTGAGAGAGAATATTTTCTCAACACATATATTGAGTGTGTACATGTGTGTGTAAACTAGAGAATTTAATTTAATTATATTTACTCATAAGCAATTATTGACAATATTGATATACTCTCCCATGAAAAAATTAAAGGATTTGCCTACTTTATAATGAACAATAACCACATTATTAGCCTCACTATATACACTTTAGGATAAATATCACATTAAATTTTTTTTTTTGTGAATCTAAGTTAGGTATCCCATAAGAAATCTAAAAAAATCACCAAATATAAAAAGAATCACCACAAATAATTCAGGGGATTGGACTTAAGTATCTAGTAAGAAATCTAAAAATAATCACAAACATTCATTTGAATATTTCACCCAATCTTCCAACTAAATTTCCTTTAATGTATTTTTTTTTGTCTTTTACTAAGTAATGATTTTGTACGGATCTAGATTGTCCACTAGGGTAATGAAAGAAGTTGTGAAGCAAAGTCGAAAAGCCAACCCTACTCCATTACATCAGATCTTAGAAATCCCTTTGAAATTGTCGAGGATTGTGTAATGGTTATCCAGGTAAAGCCAAAGTTTAAAATCCTCGAAATAGTTCAAAGAGGGATGAAAACTAAACCCTAGCTACCCTAATTTCAAAGAACTACTACTATTAACCGATTAGCTTGTATAAAGCCTTATATAATGGCAAGCATAGATAAAATTTTGAAAAATATAAATAAATTCAAAAATTCTGAAATAAAATCTTGAAAAACATAAATAAATTCAAAAATTCTGAAATAAAATCTTGAAAAACATAAATAAATTCAAAAAATCTTATTACCAAGCCCAAGATGGGTTGTATTCTTTCTGGCCACTATAGAAAATGGGAGAGAGGGGTATGTGTTCTTGGCTTGTTCTATCGACTGCTCCATATTATCCTCTTCCATGGTAATTGTTTGTTCTTGTCCAAAGGAACCAATTGCTGCTACAAGGGTTGCATATTTCCTCTACTCCTCAAACCCAATCTTTTCATCCAGTTGCAAGTTCTTTACTTTCTTCTGAAATTTCTTGATCATGTCTTCTTCCACCTCCAATTTCCTTTTGTTGCTTTCTTCCTCAACCTCCAAGAACAATTTTCCCTTTGTCATTTTCCAACTGAGCTTTCGTTTTCATCATTTATCTTCGAGTCGCTTTTAGGCCCCTTTTTTAATTTTGCTCCAAATCTTTTTCCAGGTTTCCCATCTCCCCATAGCTAATGCCAGATTTGCTTGATTGTTGTCACTATGTCATTCACATCTTTGAATTGAGTCTCGAAGGGTGGAGTGTTCACAGAACACTCAATGATTTTGATGATTGTGATTAACCATATTACAAATTCTTGGTGGAATTCCCAAAACAGAGTCCCAATTTTCCTCTAATTACTAGTTGAGGAGAAGAGTACTAATGTGCCAATTAAAAGGATCGAGGAAGTCCTAAAAACTTCCATTCTAATAAAACAATTAGACAACCTGCTTTTGATGTTAAATAGTTCACGTATTTATTCTTATCCAAAGGAACCAATGGATGTTGTGAGGGCTGCATATTTCCTCTACTCTTCAAACCTAGACTTTTGATCTAGCTGCAAGTGCTTTAATTTCTCCAAGTTCCTTGATCATGTCTTTTTCCTCCCCCAATTTCTCTCTATTGCTTTCTTCGTCGACATCAGAGAGAACAATTTTCCCTTTGTTCTTTTCCAATTGAGCTTTATTTTCATCACTTGTGTTTGGGTCACTTTTAGATTCCCTTTTTGATTTTGTTCCCATTCTTTTGCTAGGTTTCCCATCTCCCTATTGCTAATGCCACATTTCCTTGACTATCGTCACTATGTCATTCACATCTCTAAATTAAGTCTCGGAGGGTGGAGTGTTCACAGAATGCTCAATGATTTGGATGATCGTGATTATCCATATTACAAGTTCTTGGTGGAATTCCCAAAACAGAGTCCCAATTTGCCTCTAAGTTGAGGAGAAGAGTACTAATATGTTGAATAAAGGATTGAGGAAGTCGCCAAAAACTTGAAGTCTAATAAAACAATTTGACAACTTGCTTTTGATGCTAAATCTCGTATCTATATCCTCAATTTCTGTATTTATTCTTGTCCAAAGGAACCGATTGATGTTGTGAGGGTTGCATATTTCCTCTACTCCTCAAACCTGGGCTTTTGATCTAGCTACATGTGCTTTACTTTCTCCCAAAGTTTCTTGATCATTTTTTTCTTCCAGTTTATCTTTATTTCCTTGAAAAAATTTCCCTTAACTGAGATTTCATTTTCATCATTTATCTTCGGGTCGCTTTTAGGTCTTTTTTTTTTATTTTGTTCCTAGTCTTTTTCCATGTTTCCCATCTCCCTATTGCTAATGCCAATTTTTCTTAACTGTTATCACTGTGTCGTTCACATCTCTAAATTGAATCTCGAAGGGTGGAATGTTCACAGAACACTCAATGATTTGGATGACCGTGATTATCCATATCACAATTTTTTTGCTAGAATTCGCAAAATAGAATCCCAATTTGCCTCTAACTAATATGCCAAATAAAGGATTGAGGAAGTCCCCGAAAAATTCTAGTCTAATAAACAATTAGACAACCTTCTTTTGATGCTAGATACCGTATTTATATGCCCAATTCCTCTAGGAGAAGTATGGCGGTTCAATTGAAAAAGATTGAACTCAATGAACATGAAACAACTCCTCAAACTTGGCAGGGAAAATGAGTTGAAGGGATTACTCGAAGTCAAATCTTGAGGTCAATTAACGTCCTGAGATTCTCGACTCTCACTTCCAATTGACTTGTGTTAGCAACATTTCTTGTCTTTGGCATCGTGATACACAGGTCTTCAAGTTGCCCGAGGAGCGCCCAAGCGCAGCACATAAAAGAAGTCCTTTTCGGACTTAAAATCAAGCGAGCGAGCAGTTCAGTCTTCGGTGGAAAGGTTTCAGTGACAGAGCAGAACAACAATTGATGGGTAATTGCAAATTAGTTGGGTTGCATCAAGTATAGCGCTAGAAGTTTTGAAGATATCGACGGTTGGAATCCCTCGGGAGGCATTCGCGAAATTACGAGAGTCGTTGATCGCAAGCGGTTCAAGCGCAGTATTGTTTTGCGAGCTCGGGGTTCGTAAGTTCAAAGGGCGGACCATGTCCCTTTGGTTGCACGAGATTCCGAGTTATGAAAAAGTGTTCGGATGGAAGTCAACCGTCGTTGACTATCACGCCTCGGGACTTTGCAAAGGAAGAAGGCCAAAGTTCGATACCCCAACTCGCGAGGTCCCGAGTAGCGAAAGGCGCGAGTACTTAGGCCGTAGCCAACGGTTA
>JASDQU010102468.1:656649-666759 GCA_032191745.1 Picea mariana
TAGTTGTCATAGGCTATTAAGTTCTCGATCAAAAGGAGTGAAGTTCATAAACTCTTTGAGATCATGTTGGAGAAACATGTATAATCACACAAGGTTGAACACCTTGAAAACATTCACTCATAGAAAAATCAAGGAACAATATTAGATTCATGTGGTTAAAAAACCCTCAAACTGAAAAAAATGGTGCAGAGTAAATGCAATTTATTAATGAAAATAATAATTTATAAGAGAACATCTCTTAGATTAATCATCCACAAAGTATATTCCATACTCCTTAGATAAGTGACCAACCATGAATTAAATGTCATTATATTGGAGGAGACACTCAACAATTGGAACATATATACCCAAAAGTATCAAATTCTTTAAGATTTAATTTTTTTTTATCATTTAGTAAAAAGGAATTAATACATGACATCTAAAAACCTAAAGATGTGAATTCTACAAAAGAGAGAATTCTCTTTGAATAATGAGATGATCAATTTTAGTAATGGAGATCATCCATAGTTAGATGGTCACACAGAAGTGGAAAACTGGGTAACTGAGAACAAGGTTTAGATTCCATGTAGTAGCTCATCATGAAGTGGTAAACTGGGTAACTGAGCACAAGGTTTAGATTCCATGTAGTAGCTCATCATACTTTGTATTTGGAAGATTTCCTTTGGTAGAAATTGCACTTAGTAAAGTAAGCAATCCTATGTACGTATGTCTCCCTTTAAAGAACTCTTTGGTTTGATCTCCTTTTTTTTAATTGATCTGGATTGAGAAAATTTCAATACGAAAACAAGACATATTTCAGCTGTGCAGTTTCACTGCAGGAGAAATTGAGTAAATGTAGAAAGTAATTAAGAATGGGCTCAGGCAGGTGTCGAATTGTATCAGGATCTGCATACAACATCAATGTTTTTTGGTATTGGAGATGAGTTCAAAACCTTGTTAATCTATGTTTACATCTAAGAATGCATTGAATTTAAATATTAGAAACATTAGAGTGTGTGTAACCTAATCGAACTCCTAGTCGAACTTCTTTGTGGGTGCCACTACCTAAGTCTAGGGTAATGATTTTTAGTTGACAGATGTTATAAATGCTCACTCATCATGCAAGCTTACATGCGCATTCATTTTATATTCCCATTACTGCTCGTACACATTGATCCTCGCAATCATTTATTGCCTTATCATAACATAGCTTAGATGTTGGATCGACCTGCAATCTTACAGTTGGTTTTGTCACTCAACTAATCTGTTTCTGTAACTCTCCCAAGTGTTCCCTCGATAGTCTACTCAGTGTTTCAATGCTCGGACAGGTCTTTTTCCTACATTCCTGAACTGGTATTTTTGATGATAAAGTCAGCTTTTTGCTTTTCTTTCTGTGTATTACTGCATGGACTTTCTAGACTTTCAGGAATGCTCGTCTGTAAGGAAACAGATGTTTGCAGAGAGTGGTTTTGAGGTTACTGAGCTTGTCGAGAGTGGTTTTGAGGTTACTGAGCTGAGCTTTGTAGCAATGGTTGAATGCCAGAGCTTGTTTTGAGTTGTAGATGCATGCTTGCTCTGAGCAGTTAGATATCCTTGCTGTAATTCAAGATCGCTGCGTCTCTGCTATATATTGCGTTGAACATGGAAGAATCTTCTGCGAGGACCATGCCTTCTCAGTAGAATTGTAGGTTACCACTATCCTCTATCCAGGCTGTATAGCTGAGCGGTGCACCATGACCATTTTGTATTCATCTCCTTACTGCACGATGCCTATTCCTGTTATCAAATAACATTCTTCCAATGTCATGGATGGAAGGCCGAAGAAATTAGCTGTGACAAGATTGCAGACAAAAATGGAGTCGCTGAGACTGCGTCGAATAAAAAACAGGCCTGCGGTTGACCCGAGGTAACGAAAGGGAGCAGAAACCAGACCTGCACCTTGTTTTGCCTATATAAAGGGATGAGGTAGATGAGAGGTCTTCCAAGTTCTTGAAAAAGAGGAGTATGGCCAACAATCGAGACTGTACTCCACATCACCAAGAGCGTGCAATTTTTTGTTGCAATTGATTTTCTACCAAAATCTTGCATGTGAAGGTTCATTGGGGTGGAAATGGAGGTATTGTCCTATCCCCTAAGCTTCTTCCAGTCCTCTCAAAGGGAAGAGAAAGTGAATACGAGCCTGAAGCCTGAAAACCTAGTAAGAGAATTCATATTTTATCCTCCACCTTTGAAGACAAATTCATGGCCGAGAGCTCTTCTGTCGGCATGCTTTTTCTCAATCTAAACCATCTGAGGAACTCGACGATTTAATTGAAGGGTTTTTGAAAATTTGTGGGGGGGTTTCCTTTGTCCTTAAAAGTTTTGGGAGGACTCTTATCCAGTCGGTGCGACAAACACTACTGGGAGAAGCAGTTGGAAAAGTTGTCTACAACAATGCCAAACTAAGCAAGAAACCCATTACAAGTAAGTTACCAGGCTATGTATGTAGTTATATGTAATGGAATGGAATTTGTTATTTCATGGGATGTATGTTTTCTCATTAAAAAAAACTACCAATGGACTTTTTATACAAAGTCTATAGGCTATTATCCTTCCTTAAGTTCCTACAGTTTCAGTCTTAATTTTATCTTTGCAAAACTACCAATGGCCTTTTTATACAAAGTCTATTGCCTATTATCCTTGCTTGAGTTCCTACATTTTCAATGTTAATTTTATCTTTGCAAGTATAATACCGATAAAAAAATTGCAAGATACAAGTTGATTTGCAATACATATATAAAAAGGATTTTGCTCATGTTGCCTCTTCTCCAAATTGCTAATTGATGGTAGTCATATTACTGTTATCTTTTTTACAATTTAGATTCTTTATACTGGGCAATTTATATTCCAGAATTTCCTGTGCTATCAAGCCAACATTGGGATGACTGCTTGTCAAAATTGAACTAAATTTCCAATTATGGGCAAGATCACCAGCGTCCCCCAACCCTTTAGACTTCTCATGAGAAAGAAACCCTGTCAGCATTGTTCTCAGACCTGACCAGATTTCTCCCAACCCGAATTGTTGAATCATGGGACACTTCGATCTTGCATTTTCGTTGAGCCACAGACCGAGAATGTAGACCTGCGCACCCAATGAAGAAGAAACCAAAGGACAATACCCTAAGACTCAATTGGCACATGCTTGTAGAGGTATTCCAAGAGAAAGCCAGGGGGTTAATAGGGAACAAAACCATTCCCACAGGAATGCAGAAGAGATGTCTTAAATTTAATTTAAGAAATCTCCAGTTTGAAAAGCGATTTGATTTGGCTGAATTTATGCCCGAGTTCAGATTTGATTCGGCGGAATTTCTGCCCAAATCTGGATTCTTGGAAAGCCGACCCACAATTCGGTCTGCAATGAAGAATGGGCGCTATTTAAGTTTTATTATCTAGATTCTGTATTTTTTATGTTCTAAAATTTTTAATAATTTGCATGTTATTTCGTATTAGTCAGATGCTCCAAGATGGTCCAGCGTTTTTTTTCTCAAAATAGATTTTTCCAATGCAATTTTTTTCCCAATCATACCAGATACAAATCCGAATTCATATATGTTAATAATGCCTCAAAGTTCTAAGTCAGACCAGTCAACTCAGAGTTGGAAGAGTCCTGGCTATTTCGTATTTAGTTAGATTTATACTACAACGGTTTTTTTCAATTTAGATTTTTCCAATAATTTTTTAGTCCAAATCATATCAAATCCAAATCTAAATTCGTAGATGGTAACGACGCCTCAAAGTTCTTAGTCGGACCAGTCAACTCAGACTTAGAAGAGTCCATGGCTATTTCGTTTGATTATGTATCTCATTAACATAAGGGATTGTGGTAAATTGGTATATCATGCTTCGTCCAAGGCCTAATATTAGAAACACATTTCAAATAAACTTGTTTTTATTAATAATCACCATATCAGAAGCACAAATGGCTCATCAAATGGCTCGCAGAATCTATATTTCCAAGCAAACAATATGTACAAAGAGAACAACATATGTACAAGAGATGAGAGTATGATTTATCTGTTTCTTTCTGTTTTATCTGACTGAAAGGATAAAATTAACAAGAAAACTTGGTTATCTGGAGAGAGGTTAACCAAGGAAAATTAAATTATCCTGGTCTTTTTCTTTGAAAAATTCTCTCAGAGGAAGCTCCTTGGATCTTTAGTTGCACACTAGTTAATTATATAATTTATTTTCTGTTTCTAGATATGTTGAGACAAAGGAATCACCTTTAAGTGTCATATGAAAGTGTTTTGGGTGTGGTTTATTCATCATTTTTTAATGCCACTTGTTAAAAGTTCATCTGTTTTGATTAAGTTTTCATGATTGCCTATCCTACAATCAGGCACTTTGCTTGGAGGAAGGAGACCGATCTAGCCCTTTTCTTCTCAAGTTACATTCTCTGTTGTGGACCTGAAGAGCATCATGAACAGATCAAGTTCGACATGAAAGAAGAATCAGGATTTGGAACTGAGGCTAGGGCATTCTGAGTTAGAAAAGAAGAGACACTGTTGACCAGCCAAAACATTGCATTAGACAACCTTATCATTGTTGAAGATGACGATGATGAAGCTCAACTGTCATCCTCGAGAATATTTGGTCATAATGGGGTTCGACCATCATCTTCAATAATATCTGTACAAGTATGTTCCTGTTATGATCCAGTTCCATATATTGTATTGTGTTGTTGCTTTATTGTAAAAGTAATCTCCTGACAGTGCTAGATAGTGATCATTGTTTTGCAAGATTGAAATTCTGACATCTTACTGGTGTTTTCATTTAAAGGATAAATTTGTAATTGTATTAACAGAAGTTAAAAGCTAGCATTAGAATCTTGAGAATGATCTAATTCGCCATATTTTTTAATGGTATATTCTTAGGGTCATTTTGATTTTTTGTTTTGAGATGCCAATTTATCTGAATTAAGTGTATGGCACTAGCTATTTAGATTAGTTATGGGTTGGAACTATGCATTTATGGAAAGTATTTGTTTCTTTATTCTGTGGTCAGTCAAGAAATGGAGTTTCACGGAGGACTATTTGGGTGCCAGTAATAAAGGAGGAAGATCTGGAGCTACGACTTGGACTTGGAGGTGCATTTGTAGACCTTGTCATGATAGAGAAAATTTTGGAAGATTTTGAAGATGACTGTTTTGATGTGAATGCAATTTATGTTTAAATGTTACTGATAATTTAGTAAAGCATCACTCAATATATGTCAAATATTACTAATCATATATTGGAATAAATGTGCTCAATTGATGTTTACCTTTTCACCCAAACTCACCATGCCTTGGTGAAGGAAAATAAGTTCCCTTTTATTTTCCTTCCATGCAAAGGAAGGAAAATAAATTCACATAGGAATTATGGAACTGAGCTTCACTAATATCTGTAGAGGATTCTGTAATCAAGTGATGCATTAGAATGTACTCCTATGGTATTTGTATGTCTTTAGACTTCTTCAGGGTGAATCTTTTCAGTTACAGTAAATACATCCTTACCATGGATGGGAAAAAGCATATGGAGCTAAATTTAACAAATACTTATGGAGTGTATTCCATAATGAAATATTAGAAAATAAAGTACTCCTAATAAATGCTCAACCCAAACTCAATATATATCAAATGCAAAGGATTTTCAAATACAAACTTCTGGATGCACGTATGACATCTCAGTTTGACCTTGTGTTAGGTGTACAGTTTGAACTCTAAACCTTAGTGCAATTTTCTCTAATGGTCTTGATGTGGTGTCGTGTGGTAGTGTATTGAGATTATTTGTATTCTAGTCAATAAGATTTTCTGTTCACATCATTATTTCTGGGACCTTTATCTTAAAATTAGATTTTTTTTTCTTTGGCAATATTTTGTACCAGAGAATGGATATCATTTGAAGTTAGGTTTTGTTACTGCTTTTGTTTGTCTTTTTTCATCCTATCCAAATAATTTTGCACAATTCGATAAATCTAGGAAGTGTCAAGTTATAAAATAAAAATCCTCAATTGTCACCAGAAAACTTGCCTATCAACTAGCGTTGATATTTCCCAGGAAATTAATTATTTGTCTGAATAGAGAGCCTGAAATCTTGCCAAGAAGGCCACACAATTTTTGTCTGTTAATCTCAACTCTGTTGAGTGGTTTTTACTCTACTTAATAAAAATGGTGCAGTTAGTAAACTCTAGAGGCTTGGTCTTCAAAATCTGATTCCCCTGTTACAAATTAAAGTAGATTATCACCAAAGCATGAAGCATAAATCATGATGCTTCCTTATTAAAGAGATTCATAAACCCTGATCATAGCTCTTAAGCTCTACATCCATTTCGAGACGGGCCAATCTCCATTCCCCCCAAGCCAGCCCACCAACCCATCCCAGTTAGCCAACTAACAAGCTAGCTTGATATTCCCACCAGTAAGCCCAACTAGGACATATTATTTAAAAATGTTACCACCATCCAGGCACAACAAGCTAGCCAGGCACGAGGGAGGAAGTCTGCCTCATCTGACATTGGAAGTGAGTGAGCCAAGTTTGTTTTCCTCTAGCCGCATCTACAATTAAGTGCGACTTTCTTGTGTTAGGGTCTACTAAGGTAGGGCATCTAATTGACTTGGCTTGAGTGAGGGCCAAAACTGTTAGGTTGAAAGTGACTATTTTTGTATAATTCTACTATCTTAAAAAATTTCCAGCATACTAAATCCATCCATTTCTACATAAAAAAAAAAAAAAAATAACAAAAAAATAGTAATTTGATACATATTTATATCATCAAATTCTTACAGGAAAAAATCCAAAATATAAAACAATTAGACTATGCCCTAAAAAAATCCAAAATATAAAACAATTAGACTACGCCCTATCATGCTATTAAAGCCTCTGCTATCATATTTTCTTAGAGCTAGCTCGTCTCGAATCTTGACCTCCCCTTGCATGTCAATAATTATATATTCATGAGGGTTCACTCTAACTGGTGCAATTAAACCTCTAAATACGCATCAATACACCTCTCGACAATCCTCTCCAGTAATCCATCTTTGGCACACATAACTGGGCACAAGAACCTCAGAAGCCCACATTGTGTAAGTAACCTATGTGTTGGGATTAAACTTTATTGACTCTAGGATTCCATGCATACAAGCCTCAGACTGATTTAAGGTCTGGAATGCCTATGATTGAATTTCCAGGGAATCCGTGCGTAGAATCCTGGGATTTTCTTTCGATAAAAAAGATCGTGTAAAGGTGTGTAATTTTATGTCTTTGGTTAAAATTGAAACCTGCAAATATTTTCTTCCGATAATATTTTCTTCTATATTTTTGGTTAAAATTGACCGTGACAAGTCTAGGGCCGCTCCTTATGGGCAGATCAATTAAGGAAGCGAAGAGCATTCTGTTATTGATTTCTTTGTAGCTTTACTCCCTCTYGCTTCTCTAAAGAATTTTATTAATGATAATTCTCACAGGCTATTTTAATTTCAATTTTGGGCCTTTTTTCAAAGTAATTCATTAGTTTCTCTAATGTTTTTTTTGCAAGAAATTACTATAACTTTTGCGTGCCAGATTTACCTTTTTCCCTATTTAATTCAACACACCATTTCATTTGAAACGAGCCACCTTATTTGGAGTTTCTTTCTATACACTTGGACAATCATTTTAATTGCTCTCCTAAAATGTAAGGCCAATATGGGCATGTAGAGAAAGCGGGATAACCTTCTGGTAACCAATTCTTCAGGTTGTCCCAATCCAGTGCAAGGGGTTTCAGCAAAACTATTTAAATTCCAGCCTCAATTTCTTCTCCTTTATATTTTTTTCAAAACTTTATCCTGGATATTCATTTATACAAGGGATCAAAGCATCGTCTCGAAGAATTTGTTGGAGAGGGTGCAAGTACATGTCCATGAATATGACAGATTCTATACTTGACAAAAATATTTGCATCATCGATGGTGATTCTCCTTCCAGCCTCAATTCCTTCCACGGGACTAACTCAGATGAGGAAGACTTGAAACCTTTATCCTGGAGATTCCTTTATACAAGGGATCAAAGCATTGTCTTGAAGAATTTGCCAGAGAGGGCGTAGCTACATGTCCATGAATATTGCAGATTCTATACTCGAGAACAATATTTTCATTATAGATGGTGGTTTTGGAATTACTCCACCAGTCATAATGAATATGGAGGCCAGAGTCCTTCATTGACCAGAAGACCCTCCTCAATCACTAGCTATTATTATCACAAATAGAAGATATGGGTGAACAATGGAGATAGATCCTTTGATCACATCTGTGTGATGTAGGGAGGGCCAGCTTACATGCAACACCAAACACTGCCATAGCATACATGTACTGGTGCTTGACACCATAGTCATCTAGTTTTACCTCACAATAAAGGTACATGATTGACTGAACATCACGTTGGGAGTCCATGCATGCATGTAACTAGAAGCGAGGGTTTGGGTTTATCAACGCTGGGAATTGATAGGATATAACACCAGAATTAAAGGTCTGGGTTTTAATGACTGGGATTCCAAGCATACAAGCCTAGGACTGAATTAAGGTCTGGATTCCCTAGGATTGAATTTCCATGGAATCCTTTCGTAGAAGCCTGGAACTGATACATACGATATGTACAGAATAAATATATCTAACTTAGAGTCACATCAATACAGAAATTCCATACATCTTACATGAGATCCTTTTTATTTATCTTATAAATTACAAAAATGCCATAGATCAGAAAAACCCATTTCATGTTAAAATCAAGTATATCCAAATGAAGGATAAAAAACCCTCGACAGGTGACACTGGAAATCCATGCATAGAATTGGAAGCGAGGGTTTGAGATTGCCGAGGTTGGGATTAAATAAGATATAACAGCGGAATTAAGGGTCTGGGTTTAAACTTAATTGACTCTCAGATTCCATGCATATAAGCTTGGGACGGGGCTGATACATATCGTATGTAGAGACTAAATATACCTAATTTGGAATCACTTCCATACAGAAATGTCATAGTCTATACAGAAATACCATAGATCAGAGAGAATTTTTATCTATATTCTAATTATAAAAAATGCCATAAAGATTGAGACCAGATATATCCAGCATAAAATTTATACAAACCCTGAACTGAAGGTATCGATAAAAAATCCATGGACTGAATGTCATGCTGGGAATGTCTAGGGACCGATCCAATTCTACATAGAGAGAAAACACATCAATACAGATGCCATAAATCTTGCACTGTGATCAGCAGAGTAGACGAGCGCAAATGACCAACAGTTTCGTCAGTAGATTTTTGTCTACCACTTTTTTGCATAGCTAGTACCCAGTTTATCCAACAGCAAAGGCGGAGCTACCCATTCCAGTAATTATAAGAGCCGATCTACCTGCATAGGCATATGCAGATTTAGAGCTTATAGTACTAGTAGTTCGTTTCCTAGTTAGAGATCCTGATCTAGATGCATATCCTTTAGTTTAAGATCCAAAAGCTTACCTAGTCTCAGATTCTCTAGTTTGTTTCCTACTTAGAGATTCTGATCCAGATGCATATCCTTTAGTTTAAGATCCAGAAGCTTACCTAGTCTCAGATTCTCTAATCACAGTCGATCCAGAACAAGTAAATGACCCCTAAGCGAAGACATAGGCGAAGGACACAGAGGCAGAAGTCCCAAATCCATCGGTATCACCCCGGCCCTATTCTTTACACAAGGTCCCTTGGCATTACGCTTTAGTACAATTGACCAAGTAGCATAGCCAACTACGCCACCAGAAACGGGGGCATAACCAGGATCCAGGCACATAGATCAAGGCATAGACATGATAGGCAATAAAAACAGAGGCAACACTAGCAAAGGTAGCAAAAGTAAAGGCAGGCGAAAAGAAAAAAACAAAGCTAGAAGCAACAATTCTGGTTTAATTTCGATAGCTACCACCTAGTCAAGTTCTGAATTATGCAAAGGCTACGGTAAAGGAGGTGGCAACATATAGAGCAGTAAAAATAACAGAGAAAGCACCAGCACAAGAAACCCCAGTAGAGAAAGAGATAAGAACCAAAGGAAAGTCTGACAAAGCCAATGCAAGTATTGACTCGTATCATTATGGATAAGGAGG
>JASDQU010102469.1:11245-23401 GCA_032191745.1 Picea mariana
GTTTTGTTAACTAACAACTAGATTATTGGTTAACCATGATTCAAGTTACATCAAACATTCAAAGCCATCATCCAGATAGATTATCAAGCCACCAAACAATTTTTTAGAACACTTGTATCATCCTATGTCAAATCAACATTAGTGGCAGATAGAATCAAAGTCACCTTGGTAAATGCATATCATGCATTCCTTGGCATTCAAGAAGAAGTTACTATTGACTACGTATAAATTGAATACATGGGAGATTCTCCAAAAGAAACGCTGCATTGGGCCAAACTTTTTCCACTTGTGTCACTCGGATGCTGAAACTGCAGATCATCTTTTCATTAGTTGCACCTTTGCCAGAAAAGTTTGGGACATAATTAATTTGACACTCAACATCAAATCCACTTGGGAAGGGCCCAACCTCTCGAGCTACTTTGACCACTGGTCTCTTAGAGAACAAACTTATAAGAATCTCCCTTCCTTGGTTTGTTGGACTATTTGGTTAATCAAGAATACAACAATTTTTGAAAATGGAATCTCTTCCATTGACACTACAGTTTACAAAACTCTTGCCTTTTTTAAATCCTGGAACGAGCTTCACTCATCTAAGACTAGATTGCAGTACAACAAACAACCCCCTGACTTAGAGGACATCCCCACATGCTGGTTTGACGGAGCAACGCAATCTAATGGCGAACATAGTGGCGTTGGAAGACTGATAAGAATCACAAAAAACTCCATCTATAAATGGACCTTCAACTGTGGACCGGGAACCAATACCAGGGCTGAATTATTGGGCACTCGGGATATGCTATACTTGGCTTCCAGACTTCATATTGAAAACCTCCAGATCCTTGGGGATTCCAGTATAATTGTTGAGTGGTTGAACAAGCTGGACGATCTCCAAGAAATCTCTCTCTTGGCTTGGAAGGATAGAATTAGACTTATTCAACTTGCTTTTAAAAATCTCATTTACATTCACATCTATCGCCAACACAACAAATCAGTGGACCAACTCTCAAAGGCCGCTCTCCAAGCAAAAGTGGGTATCATAACATATAACCACTGGATAGATGGCCATGAGGCCCCTTCTCATTTTTTATCACTCTTTTAAGACTAGCTTCTCTCCCTGCATTGGTCTCCTTTGATATGAAATCTGTATTTTACCTTGGGTCACAAAATAATACTCTATCTTTTATAGATTCATATTTTTTGCTTGTCGGGACTACTCTCCCCCAGTAGCTTATTTTGTTTTCTTACTTGCCTTTTCTTCTATTTTGAACTTTCCATCCTCATTGGTCGAGAGACCACTATAGGCGAAAGTTGTTTATCTCTTTACATTAGCTACTTTTGCTGCATTTGTAATCTTCGTTTCGGAGAACACATTATATTTTAATATAATGGAGAAATTTTCCCATTGGAAAAAAAAGAAGAAGTTGAGGTGTCATGCTCACGTTTAATTATTTTCAATTCTTTTTAAAGGAAACTAGCACATCCCAAGAGTTTGCACGTGTGGAAACTATCATATCCCAAGAGTTTGCACATGCTGGGATGGAAACAAGTTTCCTCTTCCAATTGTGGCAGGTACTTGTTTCCCTTTGCAGCTAGGCTTGTTCTTTATGGACTAAGTTTCATTAAACCTGGTTGTAACAACCAATATGTCCTCAACCTATATAGAAGTGAGTGTAGAAGCGAGGATTTAGTGAGAACAAACAATATTATGGGGGTAAACAAGTAGATTTCAAATGAAGTTATAGTTAAAAGCATATAGCATAAACTGGGGATTATCGTTTTCCTTGAATACAAACTAAAATGTAGAAATGCAAAGAAGCAAGCTTAGGCTACACTATTAAAAATAAATTTTAAAAGTAACACTTTACATCTTCTAGTGCATATAGACATTTTCAGTTGGGAAAAACAATAGATGGTAAATAATGGCAAATAATATAATTTGAAAAATAAAATGGTGGCAATATTAATAAATAACAATTATTTGCACGTGAAAATAACAATAGTTTGAGTCGGTCTAATGGTTAAGAACATGTGTTTTTTCCTATAAAAACTATTTGCACTTGAAAATAACAACAACTTGAGTGGGTCTAATGGTTAAGAACATGTGTTTCTTCCTATAACAATTAATTGCGCTTGAAAATAACAACATCTTGAGTCGGTCTAATGATTAAGAACATTTGTTTCTTCTTAAGAGGTCACAAGTTCAAATCTAGAGGGGGGTATGGTATGTACACCTATGTAGACTTTAGAAGATATAATAGGCATGAAATAAAAAGAATCACCACACATTATTTAGAGAATTTGTTCACTCCGTAAAATGGTGGTGTCTTGGGCATCACCACCCAATCCCTAGTTTTTTTTCCATGCTATCATCACAGTCACAACTCCGCTAAATCCAATCCCTACTCCTAAAGCTAATGAAATCAATGACACATATTCATCCACGTGACTTAACCATCACCTAACAATGCCTCCCACTTTGTTTTTTTGTTCTTGCATTTTTGTTTCATTGCATGCTTGTAGAGGAAAACCACATAAACACTTGTTTCTTTCAAATGAAGTAGCATTGAAAGTGTCAAATTTTGCTCCTAGTGTGATTCTCCTACATAGTCTATTAGATGAAACATCCAAAGATTCCAGGGTGGATAAATTAGAGATATTTTGAGGAATGTCGCCACTCAAATCATTTTTGGCCAAGTCCAATTGTTCCAAAGTAGATATATCACCAAGAGATGTAGGGATTTTCCCTTCCAACCAATTTCTTGATAAATTCAACAACCGCATGCCACTCTAATTTCCTATGCTTAGAGTATTTCTCCCATAAGATTATTATTAGACAAATCCAATATTGTGTTTGTGGCCAACACATATGTCATAATATACTCCGATATTTTGATGAAAATATGTACACCGACATAGAGTGTATACTATTGAATTTGGAAGACCTAAGGATTTTGAATCCTTGAAGTGTCTCAAGATTGGAAGGTATTATTCCACTAAATTTATTGTTGGACAAATCCAATACCTACAATGTGGTGATATTTGTGACCCATTGAGGAACACTACCATGAAACTTATTATAGTCAATTCTTATATCTCTTAACTCTTTCAAAGGGGTGAGGTGCTTAGGGAGCTCACCTGTCAATCTATTTTTCTTGAAATACAAGTGAAGTTGGGTACATTGGACCAAAGATGTTGGTAGAATCTCGTATAAGCTATTAGAATAAGAAGATAAAATTTCTCTACAAATTGGAAATTCTATGTCGAGATTTCCACTTAGTTTATTCTCAGACACCTTCAATATTTTTTGAGCAACACACTTATTTAAATTGGGTGGTATTATCCCTGATAACAAGTTGTTACTCAACATCAAAACCGTCAGAAACTTGGAGTTTCTTAAAGAGTTGGGGATCTTTCCATTCAACTTGTTTCTTGACAAACCCAAGTGCTCTAGGCCCACACATTCTCCCATATGCTCAGAAATTGTACCTGTGAGATTGTTGGAATTGAGATAAATGTGTTCAAGCTTGCCCAAATTGGCAATGCGCTCGGGAATTGTACCTGTAAGATTGTTGGCACTCAAGTAAATATGTTCAAGCTTGCTCAAATTGACAATGTCCTCTAGTATGTCACCTGTTTGTAGCAACATTTAGTAAGGTCAACTGACCCAAATTGGCAATGGCCATTGGTAGGGAGCCCTGAATTTTATTGGATTCTAAGTCAAGCCATGTAAGCTTGCTGCAGTTTCGTATTTCGACAGGCAGAGAACCAAAGATCTTACCTGGGCCATAAATAGAAAGCTAAAAAAGATCTCTCAAATTACCCAATTTCCTTGGTATACTCCCTGACAATGTTGGGTTATACCCAAAAACAGAGCATAAAAGGAATCACGGTTTCCTAAAGATGAAGGAATGGTATTTCCCAACTTGTTTTAATGTAGATATAAGTACTCTAATTTCTGCAGAAACCCTAGTGTACTTGAGGGTGCARCCACTTAGACCATTTCCATGGAGGAGAGATGGCGTTGAGAGGATGAGGTTGTGCCTTTTTGGTCACTTCAAGGTGATTCATAGAATTGGAGAGGTAGCTTACGAGTTGGAGTTTCTAGAGGGTAGCCAACATCACAATGTTTACCATGTGTTGTGCCTCTAGAGGACGTGGGGACCACATGTTACTACTTCTAATGAGTTATTGCTAGCAAATGAGAGGGGATAGATGATGTTGACTCCTGGGGAGGTTTTGGATATCCAGGAGAGGAGACCAAGGAGCAGAGTGATCAGGGAGTACCGTGTCTAGTGGAGAGATTGGCCGGTAGAGGATGCCACGTGGGAGAGCAAGCATATTTTGTAACATCTTGGTTTGAGGTTACTTGAGGACAAGCAATCTCGGGAAGGGAGGACTGTCATGTCCCCTCCATTTTGACCTCATTGGAGGGAGGGCAGAGTAGTCTAAGGGGGATCCTTGTAGACTACATCCCTAAATAAAGGGAGCCTTGGGGTTAAATATGTCACCAAGGAAGAAACACTTTGAATTTCAAGGTGACATTGGGTAAAAAGAAGAATAAAAGAGGAAAGGGTTAACACCCTAACTTAAGGAGCAAACCACTCGAAAGAAGGGGTAAAGCTAAGGGAAGGAGACTATTAAAGGAGGAAGGGAGGCTCATTTGAGAACACAAGAATTATTTTTGGAGTTCTCCTTTCTGTTTTTGGAGGCCGTTGCCTCAGTCCTTTGGAGGGTTGGTAAACCCTCAGTTCTATTGAGTTTCAGTGGTCTAGTGCTCACCCTAGCTCAACCTTGGATAGATATGCCCCTCATCTGCTTCATATCTTCTTCAAGCATCATTCCTTGGCTATTCTAAGCCTGGGGGGGATATGTTGTGCAAAATTGAGGGTTCACGCAAGTCAAATTTGTTGTAGTTGTAGGTTGAGCTTATATCTGGGCTAGTTTGGGAGGGCCAAGCCCTAAAATGAGTATTTTGAGAGGAGATTGAGCCTATTATAGTAAACCTGAGAGAAGGTCAAACTCCATAATTGTGTTTTGAGCCTTGTGAAGAGGGTTGAACTGTCCCTGCTGAGAAAAAAGGAGGGTTTTGAACCCTTTTCATGGTCTGAGGTGTCAGTAGAATTCAGGAGAAGGGGTGTCGAGCCCTATTCCCAACCATTGGAGGAGGTTAAGCCTCATTCTATTACAGTTCCCAGCTTCAACAAGGGCCAAAGGAGGGATTACAGCATGATCGAGGTTTAAAGAGGTTGCCAATCTTACAGGCCAAGGATGCATTGTAGCTGGCAGGTGAGGGCCAAGTGGCCTAGGAGAAACATCAAGGGCTTGAAAGAGTGATGAACCCATAAATCTTTCGTTTGAGAAACTGTTGGGTGGAGTTTCAGCAAAAAAAAACAACAACAGTTAAATCCCCAAGTTTCATTTAGTGTTTTATGTAGAAACTAGGTTCTACATCATTAATTGTTTGTAATTGTGACTGAATTACGGTGTTTTGAGACAACAACCTCTAGAGGTTTTTACTGCTAGTTTTGGATACTATTTACTGTTGGTTTTGATACTATTTGTTTTTGGGTTTTGGGCATTGTTTACTGTTGGTATTTCTATGCTACAAAACTGGATTTAGTATTGATTCTATTCATGTGTTGGTTCTTTATAAATGCCCCATGCTTATGGTGGAAAAATTGTGTAGTATTATGCAAACTAACTCATTTATAAGTCGTCCAAATTACCAATCCCAACCTAGAAATCGTAGGGTTATTACAACCACCCAATCCCTAGTTTTTTCCCATGTTATCATCACAGTCACAACTCCGCTAAATCCAATCCTTACTCCTAAATTTAATTCAATCAATGACACATGTTCATCCACATGACTTAACCATCACCCCTAGTAACACCTCCCACTTTGTTTTTTTGTGCTTGCATTTTTGTTTCATTGCATGCTTGTAGAGGAAAACCACATACGCACTTATTTCTTTCAAATGAAGCAGCGTTGAAAGTGTCAAATTGTGTTCCTAGTGGGATTATCCCACATAGTCTATTAGATGAAACATCCAAAGATGACAGGGTGGCTAAATTAGAGATATTTTGAGGAATCTCACCACTCAAATATTTTTTGGCCAAGTCCAATTGTTCCAAAGTAGATATATCACCAAGAGATGAAAGCATTTTCCCTTCCAACCAATTTCTTGATAAATTCAACAACCGCAGGCCACTCAAATTTCCTATGCTTGGAGTATTTCTCCCATAAGATTATTATTAGACAAATCCAATATTGTGTTTGTGGCCAACACATATGTCAGAATATACTCCGATAGTTTGATGAAAATATGTACATCGACATAGAGTGTATTAATATTGAATTTGGAAGACTTGAGGATTTTGAATCATTGAAGTGTCTCGAAATTGGAAGGTATTATTCCACAAAATTTGTTGTTGGACAAATCCAATACCTACAACTTGGTGAGATTTGTAATCCACTGAGGAATACTACCATGAAACTTATTATAGCCAATGCTTAAAACTCTTAACTCTTTCAAAGAGGCGAGGTGCTTACGGAGCTCACTTGTCAATCCATTTTTCCTGAAATCCAACAACTGAGACCAAAAATGTTGGTAGAATTTTGTATAAGCTATTAGAATAAGCAGAGAGAATTTCTATAGAAATTAGAAAGTCTATTTCGAGATTTCCTCTTAGTTTATTATCAGACACCTTCAATATTTTTAGAGAAATGCACTGATTTAAAGTGGGTGGTATTATCCTCGATAACAAGTGTTACTCAACATCAAAACCGTCATAAAATTGGAGTTTCCTAAAGAGTTGGGGATCTTTCCATTCAACTTGTTTCTTGAGAAATCCAAGTGCTCTAAGCCCACACATTCTCCCATATGCAATTGTACTTGTGAGATTGTTGGAATTGAGATAAATGCATTCAAGCTTGCTCAAATTGGCAATGCCCTAAGGAATTGTAACATTAAGCTTGTTGGCACTCAAGTAAAGAGGTTCAAGCTTGCTCAAATTGACAATGTCGTCTAGTATGTCACATGTTTGTAGCAAGATTTAGTAAGGTCGATGACCCCAATTGGCAATGGTCATTGGTAGGGAGCCTTGAATTTTATTGGATTCTAAATCAAGCCATGTAAGCTTGTTGCAGTTTTGTATTTCGACAGCTAGATATATTACTTGGGCCATAAATAGATAGTTGAACAAGATCTCTCAAATTACCCAATTTCCATGGTACATTCCTTGACAATGTTGGGTTATCCCCAAAAATAGAACAGAAAGGGAAGAACACTTGACCAAAGATGAAGGAATGGTATTTCCCAACTTGTTTGAATGTAGATATAACTAGCACAATAGATAAATAGCTGCTGGTGAACGCCGAAAGGTTGATAAGATGAAATGAATCTTTAAAAGAATATATTAAATTTTATTATTGATTAACAAATAAATAGTTGAGCTTCATTTATCTGATGTTAATATTTTAATTTATGTTAATCACTTACGTGGCAATCAATTAGCTATCATAGTAATTTTTAAATATGATTAGGTAAATGTAAAAAAGTAAACACATAAACATATGTCTTTTTAATAGCTAGGAAGTTAATGATTGAAATCACAACCATTTATTTTGTGTGACTACTAAGAATATTCCAACTATATTTAATCCTGTCCATAGAAAACTTATTAAGCACTAAACCCCTATTAAATCTGCCCATTGTCAACAGGTGTACACCTTTAGGCGTAAAGATATAAGTACTCTAATTTATGCAGCAACCCTAGTTCAGTCGGAATTCTTCTAGTCAAATTGTTTTCAGAAAAGGCAAGATCTCGTAGTTGAGTACAATTGTCGAAGGTTGGAGGGATGCGACCACAAGGTGAGTTCCCGTCAAAGTAAAGATAAGATAGATTTCTGATTATACCCAACTCTGAAGGGATCATACTAGTAAACTTGTTGTATCCAATGGTCAAAGTTTGGAGAGAAGTGTAGTTCCTCAGAGTTGGAGGGATATGGCCACTTAGTGAGTTGTAATCCAAATAAAGAGAAGATGTACTTCTCATTAAACCCAAAGATGAAGGGTTTGGACCACTGAGATTGTTATATTGAATGGACAACTGTCAGAGAGATGTGCAGTTGCTCAAAGAAGCTGGAAAACTTCCATTCAGATGATTGTTCGACACATGAAGATATTTCAATTTCGCTAGACGACCGAATTCTGTTGGAATAGTCCCTGTCAAACTGTTTATTGAAAGTCCGATCCATTGAAGGTGTGTACAATTACACAATGATTTTGGAATCGTGCCATGGAGCAGATTAAAGAGGAGGTCAAATATTCCTAGCGCTAGAAGCTGCCCAATTTCTGGTGGAATTATTCATGTCAGATTATTATAAGAAGATAAATTGTGTGCAAATACGAAAGGCTACCAAGAGATGAAGAAAGAATGCCTTCCAGTCCTAATCCAGGAAATATTACAACAACCAATCTTTTAGTTTTCTTTCTACAATGAATAACATACCAAGAGCATAAATTCTCTGAGCTTTCCACGGTCCAGTTGAGCAACGATCCATGTGGATCAAATTTGATCGCCCTTATGAAGGAAAAGAGAGCCTCAACGTCCGAGGATTCCAAATCAGATTCCAGTATCGTGCCTTCAACTTTTTTCAAACAAAACCAAACCACTAGGCTGAAAAGAAGTCCTTCCACCTTGAATTCGTTCATATATATAATCGCTATATAAAGTATATTCTAGATGAAAAAGAAAGAAAGAAAATGATTTTAACGTCCACGAGGCTACAATAGCCTATGGGACAAACTGCCTCACATACTGATTTCTGCAGTTCAGCCCTTTTCCTTGTTCAACTTGATGATGAGCTTCCCCAATTTCTCCATTGTCCCCTTGTTGAATAAGTTATTCCAAGAGCTAGCTATCAAGATACTTATATAGTTGTCCCTACTTTATTTGAAGGCTTCACACTCTAAAATGAAATGTTTTTTTATTTCTACTTTTTCAGAGGTGCAGAACATACACACCCTTTCTTCCCAAGCTTCTTTTGGTCTTTTCCAACACTCATTTTCACAATGGAGTTGATGGGAATTGGTTCTTAATTGGGCAATAAGAATTTTGTCTCTCGAAGATATATTGGCCCCTATGTATTCTTTTTGATGATGATTCTATGTGGGGTTAAACTCTTCAATATAATGCTCTTTTTTTCTCCCAAGCCCTTTATCCCAAGTTCTCTTGTGGAACCTATCAATAAAAAAATCCTTTATCTCTTTACTGTTCACAGGGAACCTGTTCAAGTGAATATCCCATTTATTAAGCCATTTAATATTTTGTCGCATCCACATCTTCTTTCTTTTGCACAATATGTCATTGAAGATGAACTTAGGCCACTGTTTGTCTTCCATTTGCTCAATTTTTTTTAGATATCTTATGAGACACACCATAGCAATTACTTCAATAGGAGCAACCCCCATTTCACTCAACATGATATCATAAGGGACTGAACTTTTAATTTTAAACTTGTTTGTGATCAAGCGTTTTTGAATCTTCTCAATTTGCTTCCACTGTAAGTCAGATGTGTTGTTGACCCACACTTCACAACCATATAGAACCATCGGGATCACTAAAATCAGAAAGAGCGTTTGCATAGTCTTCCAATCCCATAGCTCTGCTTCTTTGCACCTATTTTTAAAAGCATAGAACGCTTTCCAACCTCCCAAAGTTATTTTCTTTCTGCAATTTTCCCAACTTAGATTTTTTGTTGAAGTCAATTCCAAGGTATTTATAATCTATCACTTCTTCAGGAGTGTTGCCTTCAAATTAGAACTTATGTTGCTTATGTTTTCTTTTGCTAGAAAAAATGACCACTTTCGTCTTGCTAGTATTGACTTGCATCCCCACTGTACTACAAAAGTTCTCAAGGGAAATTAAGTGTTCTTGCAACCCAAGAGCGAATTTAGCAATTAGAATAAGGTCATTTTCATACAAAAGAAGCCTTATCACAAAATCACCCAAAAGAGCACCATCACCCTCATGTAAGTTTAACCACTCTTCAAGTTTGTCTATATATAAACCAAAAAGGGTAGGGGACAATGTGAACCCTTTCTTGACCCCGATATCGCTCCTAAAACTTTTGGAGATACCAGTTGACATTCTGATTTTGAATTTAACCTCCTCATATAGCCTATGGATGACTACTCTAAGATGTATAGGAACCCCAAGTTCCTCCATTCTATGCCAAAGCTTATCTCTAGGGATCGTGTCAAAAGATTTTTTGAAATCGACAAAGCAAAAAAAGGCTTCCTCTTTTTTCTCCCACGCTTTTTCAATGATGTGTCTTAGAGTTATATCATGATCAATCGTTGAGTGTTTAGGTCTGAAACCTGCTTGCCCTTTAGCACGCTTATCCCTTTATTTCACCCACTTGGTGATTCTATTTTCTAGCATACTTCCAAATAACTTTGCAAACAAGGGGTTTATCATTATGGTCCTATATTTGGAGGGATTTTTGACATCCCCACAATTGAAAAGCAGTATTGCTAGGCTCATTGTCCAATCTGTAGGGAATCCCTGCCGAATGATGTTGTTGAAAATTTTACATAATGTGAATGTGGGAAGAATCATCTGGCTTCCTTGTGTTATTAACAACAGTTACAATATCAACAACTATAGTGGTTGCCATGATGACAAACCAAACCGACATGGACATAACATCTTTTTCCATTTCTCTCCCCTTAGTGCCCTACTGCAATGTCCTTAATGCCTTGGCCATATGTATCGTTCTTTGCTAAGATACGTGTCCATAAATACAACCATACATCGAAGTCAATGGAAGATGCACAATAAGTATGAGTACCGTTCTTTTCTATGATACGTGTCCATCACTACAAACATACAACAAAGTCAGTGGAACATGTAGAGCAAGTTCCAAAGCCTGCATGTAAAATTAAAAACAAATGAAGACACAACACAAAATACATAAATACAGTGTCTCTCACGTGTTTGACAATTCCCAATTCCTGACAAGAATTCCCCATGAAATGGTTGAATAAATCATCTTCAACTTGTTTTACTTGGAGTGGGATAACTTGGGAGCAATCTTCCCTCCCGAGTTACTTTTCCGACAGGTTTTTCGGCGGTGCGGTTTTAAATTTCTAGTCAATCCAGAACTTCGATCGATTTTCTGAGCATCCGGGTTGGTTTAAAATGAGACAAAACCCCTAGGGTGAAGTCCTAAAATGGATGGAATTTTGATCCATGCGAAACTCAAACTATCCCTAAAAATCGGGTTGGATTCAGACCCATTTTTTTGCTGGAAAAACACTTCACATCTCAAAATTGTTTTATTATGACAAGGTGGGAATGTGGGTGGATATACATCCTCAATTTGTTAGTTGAAAAATATCATTGACTACTTTTATGTCGTTTATCATTGGAAATGCAATTGCCACCCAACCTTGAAATTCACTCAAGATATGGCTGGAAGTTGGGAACTTTCCAACCAAAATTTGAAATGGAGAACCAAAAAAATCTGATGAGCGATGGGGAATAAGACAGGACTTGCGTTGATTAATCTCCATTTCTATAGCGACATAGAAAAGATATAAAATCTGCTTGAGAGCCTTGCAGGAGATACCATGAGCAAAGCATAGAACGTAACGCCATCCACAAATAGAAGATGGGATAACGACTCAAACTTCAACACCTTGACTTCCTTAAGGGAATTTGAACTACAAGCCTCTTTATGAAGAGAATGGGAGAAAGAGGGCATCCTTGGCTAATCCCTCTTATATTTATTATGTATTTAGTAGCAAAATATTTAACATTATATACATGTTATGATATATAGTGATAGATTTGAAGTAACTTTAAATTAAATTTGATGGTGTATAAAAATTTTAATATATATGATCAAATTTGAAGTAATTCTAAATACAATGGTATATATTTCAATGTATACAACATTAATTGTTTTGTTGTTGGATGCTTATTGATCACCATGTCTATCTAAATAGGATTTTATTTGCCAATTAATTCATTAATTTAGTAAACATGTTCTATCAACCACATGAATGAATTGACACCACTCTTGTAATACTTCATATAATAATAATAATAAATAAATTTATTAAAATAAAATTCTCAAATTAAATA
>JASDQU010102469.1:57840-92446 GCA_032191745.1 Picea mariana
CTCCTCAAGATTTAATGAGGGGATGGGGAAAATCACCCATCTATAAGGGTTTCAGACCTAACCACAGACTGGGAATTATGGCCACATGCAATCTTGTTGAAGAAGGCAAGAAAGGAAGGTGTGGTGGGTTAGAGGAAGACCTGCAAAGAGCATAGAGACGAGAGATTAAGATCTTGGGTTCAAGGAAGAACTGGGAAATGAGTGTTATGGTCACAAGAAATGGTTGAGAAGGTTACGATACAAGCTGATAAATGAGGTTGGTCCTGCTTGCTTGGTATCGTGGAAACCACTGCCAAGATCCTGCGGGAGGAGGAGAGTAAGCTACGTCCCTACTATCACTGAGTCAAAAGAAAGGATTTCATGACAGAGCATTGTGGTGTAGCTCGGGGTGGCTAATTGTAAATATGTTATGAATGATTGAGTCTACGGTTGGGTGGAAACGGGCACCCCTTTCAGCAGTCGCTTCACATTATCTAGATCTGATAAGTATTTTCCCTATTTTATGTATTGATCTGGAATAACTGATGAATGCTCGGTTTTATACATATGTGTATTTATAAATAACTTCTGTGTGGAATGGTTATGATATGTGTATGCCTCCATCTCTCTGTAAACTTACATTTATGACTGATAATATGTATGCCCAGCTTAGTTCCTAAGGCTTCCTGGGACATAATCTTATAAGATGGTCGAGATAGGAGGTATCGTGTTGACCTGAACCTGTCTGCCTGAAGAGGATACCTCTTCTAGAACCCTGTCGGGCGACCAAAATTCTAGACCCAAAGTCTTTAACCATTTCATGATAGATCTCAAAAACAATAGCAAATCTCAAGCCTTGAAAAGAGGAGGTCTCTTCATTTGGAAGACAAACGGAAGAGACCCGTTCGAGAGGACCCATATGACCAATACCTAGGAACCTTGGACTAAGCCTGTGGAAGCTAAGTCCTCCTGGGTTTGGAGCTCCATAAGTCTGGGACTTTGGAGTATGTTCGACCTTTCCAGCCTTATACTAGTCGAAGGTAATCGGGAGACTCGGGTTCCTGTAAGGTTGACCGACGTTAGGCAGCTCCCTAGGGGTTAGGTGGACCTATCCTACCAACTAAACCGGGAGCCAAAACTTTGAAGGTCGGAACCGCGAAGGGACCAAAGTCATAGATCGAGGGACCCTCCAGGTTCTTTCCTGGTTGCTGATTTACTGGGGACGCGTGGCCCTAGCCCCTTTAGTTCAGAAGTCAGGCACTCCAGGAGATAAGAGGAGGTTTCACCACAAAACTCTCGAACGTTGAATCCCCTAGGTAACCAGAACCGTAGATCTATAAATCTACGTGGTTGGATCTCGATCGTGAGATCTGGGGAATGTTATAGGCATGTCATTCTGGGGTGACGTGGTGCAGTGACATCACCCAAACTGACGTGGACTCCATCTTGATGTGCCTCATGTCACTCTGACCCCTCCTATGTGTCAGTTCATGATACATGTCCACCTAGCCAACGTGGTTGGTGAACTAACTAGGACTTCGAGACTCTGAAGGATCTGAGATGTAGTATAGTAGAGAGACTAAACGATCTAAATGCAAGAGCCACGTGATGAGCTTATGGGACTTCGGAAATTTGGAGCTCTGGGTGGTCTCATTGATAGATAGTAAATAGGAGTGAATCATCGAAGTGTTGAATCCCTCCAAAAGTGACATGGGAAGAAGAGAGTAAGTCCAGTCACAAGATCGAATTGAGGATGGTCTTCCACCATGGAGGAAGGAACCTTGAAGTAGTACGTGTGCGATGGATCCACATGGCCCTCAACCAATAAACACCCAAAGAACTTATGAGAGATATATATGTCGGTTATGGGCTTGGTTATGAGCATGGAGACCATGGTTGGAAAACTCTAGAGGAGTAGAGTGTAGTAGAAACCCAGAATGAAGGACTTAATCACCTAAGGAGAATGAAATTATGAGGCCCCATCCCTAGGAAAGCCCCTCAGGGGTCGATTGTGTTACAAATTGGTATCAGAGCATGGTTACATCACTTGGGCTACTTGGGCTCATGTACGAGTTGTGTAAAAACCATATTTAAAAGAACTTTAAGGGTGACACCCTACCTTACCTCTTCCCTAAAGAGTTTGGTTAAACTTTTACTGAAGAAAAAATGAAAGTTTTCTATTGTATGTGTGTATTTAAGAAATATGACTATGTGTTGTTCATGAACTAATATATTGTTAGCTAACAACAAGTGTGTCAGCACTCAAGCAGTTAGTGAACTGCGGGAAACTACAAGCATAAAGGATGGTGACGTGCCACGAAGTGGGGGATGCTCCCACAATAGAGACGAAGAGTCTGAAGAAAGGAGGGTGGTGGAAACCCCTCGGGATCTAGATGAAACTGTAACAAGCCACATGGCCAAATTATAGAGTTGCAAGGTCGACAACGAAATATTGATAAAGGAGCAAGAAAAACAAACGAAAATTAATGTGGTCTTGTTGCAGAGCTTATCTGATATACAGAGGCAGCTATAGCATGGACCTACAACGAGTCATGTGGATCGATGACATACGAAGAGAAGTTGAAGTCCACCTGAAATACGAAGACGTGGTCCCATAAGTGGCCACACTAGGAGGAGTACCTCAAAGATGGTCCAACTTGGAGACAGGCGACACTCATCGGGAGAACCCTCTAGAAAAGAAACTGGCAACTCCGAGGAATCTTCTAGTACCAAAAATATCTCACATCCTCAAAGGAAAGGAAAGAAGTGAAAGCATTCAAAAACTCATGACCCTGAAGAGTTCAAGAAAGCCAAACCACCCTCTTTCAATGGAGATATCGAAAAGGGGGAAGAGGTAGAAGCTTGGTTGTTTGGTTTAAAGAAGTACTTCAGAGTTCATGACTACTCTGAAAACTTTAAGCCTCGAATAACCATATTCAACCTGAATGGAAAGGTTTCCATTTGGTGGGAATACCTTAAGAATGTGAAAGGATTCCATGAGGAGGACTTATCATGGAAAATTTTTGAGGAACACTTCAAGAAGAAGTATATGTCCAAGAAATAATTTGACGAGAAGACTAAGGAGTTCTATGAACTCAAGCTGGGACAACTCATCATAGAGGAATATGTTAATAAATTCCTTGAGTTGCTGAGGTATGTGCCCTACATAAAGGATGAAAAGGTAAAAGTGCAACGATTTACCTACTGGAACAAGATTGAGTGTGACGAGCCAAATACCTTAGAAGACACTATCTGAAAGGTGACATATTGTTATGAACAGCTTGGGAGTCAGACAGAACCTTGCGAGGATTGGAAGAAGAAGAGTGGTTCGAGATTCAATAAGAAGGGGTTTAAATCCTCAAGATTTAAGAACTATAGAAAGGACTCTACTATAATCCTTCCTACTAGAAGTGTATATCAACAAAATTTCCCCTCCCATATTGGAAATAAACCTTTTGGAGCAACCCCGGGAAAGACGGATAACCTAAAGAAGGAACCCTTGAAATGTTGGGGTTATGGAGAATAACATCTACTGAGGGACTATCCACACAAACAGCAGAACAGTAGCAGAATATACAACATCCAAGAAGCGACCACAGTCAATGATGTGTCTAGTAGCATGCCACAGATTTATGCAACCATGGATAATAAACAAGCCAACCACCAAGCTTCAGTGGTGGAGAAGGAAGGTATGATCGCAAACCATCTAGTTTCTATTTTAATTGACCCTGGTTCTAATTTGAGTTATGTAGCACCTCAGACTGTTGATCAATGTAAACTACAACTGGTTAAACATGTTAATCCATGGTTAGTACAATTATCCACCAGAACCAAGAGAAAAGTAGTAGAGGCCATACCATCTTGCCAATTCATTATGGATGGATTGCCCACCCAGGCTACCCTTAACATACTTCCCCTAGGATCTTATGACTTGTTGATTGGTATGGATTGGTTAGCTGCTTATAAAACTAAGTTGGATTGTTACCATAAAACCTTAGAATGTGTAAATGAATAAGGGAAAAAGATAAGCCTCCAAGGGATTCAGAAGCATGTCTAAGTGAGACAATAATCATCCCTTCAAATGAAAAAGTATTGCAGAAAGGGATGTCCTCTATACGCAATATAGGTGTTGGAATCTGTTGAGGATGACAGATCCAACTCATAAGACCACCCCATATTGAGAGAGTATAGAGACGTGTTTCCAGAAGAGGTACCAGGTCTACCTTTGAGGATAGACATTGACTTCTTGATAGAACTTGCACCAGGAATAGTGCCAGTGTCTAGGACACCCTATAGAATGAGTACACCCGAGCTAGTTGAGCTTAAGCTATAGCTAAAGGAAATAATGGACAAAGGCTACATCTGGCCCAGTGTGTCTCCATGGGGAGCACCAGTCATGTTTGTGAAGATGAAAGATGGCATGCACCAATTGTGCATAGACTATAGACAACTCAATAAGACAACCATAAAGAACAAGTACCCCTTACCAAGAATTGATGACTTGTTCGACCAATTAGGGGATGCTTTCATTTTCTCAAAGATTGACTTGAGGTATGGATGCCATCAAGTCTGAATCAAGGATGAAGACATCCACAAAACAACCTTCAGGACAAGGTATGGTCACTATGAATTTGTGGTAGTGTCATTTGGATTAACCAATACCCCCGCCACTTTTATGTGTTTGATGAATAATGTACTCAGTAAATTCCTAGATGGATTTGTATTGGTTTTCATTGATGATATCCTAATCTACTCCAAGAACAGAGAGGAGCATGAAGAACATCTTAGACTTGTACTTCAAGTACTAAGAGAGCATCGGCTCTATGCTAAGTTTAGCAAGTGTGACTTTTTCCAGAAGCAAGTCCTTTACTTAGGCCATGTTATTTCTAAAGAAGGAGTGGCAGTAGACCTTGACAAGATCAGATCTATTATGGAATGGCCTACCCCAAAGGATGTATCTGATATCAGATCCTTTATGGGATTAGTAGGATACTATAGAAGGTTCATAAAAGGATTTTCCAAGATTGGTTGTCCAATCACTGCCCTTCAGAAAAAGGGGGTTAAATTTACTTGGACACTAGAATGTGAAAAAAAATTTAAGACACTGAAATACCTTTTGACCCACGCACACGTGCTAAAAATTGTAGACCCTAATAATGACTTCCTCGTGTGTACAGATGCCTGCAAGGAAGGACTCAGAGGAGTCCTTATGCAAGAAGGATGTGTGATTTTCTACGAATCCAAAAAATTGAATGAGCATGAAATCAATTATGTGACCCACGATCTAGAGTTGGTTTCCATAGTGCATGCTTTAAAAATGTGGAGGCATTACCTCCTGGGTAGGATATTTGTGCTTATGACAGATCATTGTGGATTGAGGCACCTATTTGATCAACCAAGGCTCAATGCTAGACAATTTAGGTGGATGGCTCTCCTTAGTGATTTTGATTTCAAAATCAAATACACCAAATGAAAGGAAAATAGGGTGGTTGATGCCCTTAGTAGAAGTGTGAAAACGATCCACCTGGTAGCGGTGAGCACCTGTGAAACGGATGCCGGGGAAAGAGTCAGAAATGTGCAAGAAACAGATGCATTCTTCAAGACTGTGACATCGTACCTAAAGCAAGAGCCCACATGGTTGAAGTATGAAGGCTATCATATGTTGGACGGAGGTCTACTGACTTACAAAAAAATATTGTATATCCCAATTTGTGACGACTTGAAGAGGTTCATAATTGATTAACTTCATAAGAGACCATATGTTGGTCACCCAAGATATCAAAAAAAGATCACGGCCACTAGGAAACAACTCTATTGGCCTGGACTGAAAAAGGACATAGTTGACTATCTAAATAAGTGTCTAGAGTGCCAGCAAGTTAAGGCAGAACATCGGCACCCAGCAGGGTTGTTACAACCTCTACCAATTCCAGAATGGAAATGGGAAACCATCTCCATGAATTTCATCACCGGATTACCAAAATCAGTTAGGCAGAATGATGTCATCATGGTAGTGGTGGAAAAATTGAGCAAGTCTGTTCACTTCGTTCTTGTCAAATCGACTTGTAAGGAAATATATATTGCTAACATATTCATGAAGGAGATATTCAGACTACACGACATGCCTAGGGAGATTGTATCTGACAACGATACAAAATTCACTTCAAGATTTTGGAAATCCTTGATGGCTGGTTTTGAGACTAAATTGTTGTTTAGCACAACCTATCACCCTCAAACTGATGGACAGGCAGAAAGAGTAAACCAGATATTAGAAGACATGTTAAGGATGCATGTAATGCATCAGCCTAAGAAGTGGGAAGACTACCTGTCATTGGTAGAATTTGACTAAAACAACGGTTATCAAGAGTTATTGAAGATGAGCCCTTTTGAAGCCCTCTATGGTAGACCATGCAAGACTCCGGTCAGCTGGAGTAATCCAGTGGATAGAATTTCAATCAGAGTCGACATGCTAAAAGAAATGGAACAACAAGTAATTCAGATAAAGAAAAATCTGAAAATTGCTCAAGATAGACAGAAAAGTTACACCAACAGAAAGAGAACACCCAGAGAATTCAAGATGGGAGACCATGTCTATCTCAGATTTAGGCCCAGGAAGAGTTCCCTGAGAATGGGAGCTTGTGCCAAGCTAGCACCTCGATATTGTGGACCCTTTGAAGTCTTAGATAGAGTGGGACCTGTAGCCTATAGTCTAGCACTCCCTCCCACAGTAAAGGCACACAATGTTTTCCATGTTTCATTATTAGAGAAATATGTACATGATTCTAATCATATAATTGACTGTTATGTGATCTAGTTCGAGCCGAAGGGAGAATTCCTGACAGAACCTCAATGCATACTAGACAGGAAGGAAACCCCACTTAGGAACCGAACCATTGCACAGGTTAAGGTACAGTGGAAACACTTTGTCCCATATGAGGCTACGTGGGAAATGGAAGATGCCATGAGACATGCATATCCATTTTTGTTCACTTCTATATATACAGAGCATGTCGATAGATAGAACATCAAGGACGGTGTTCCTTTAACGGGGAGGTAATTGTAACACCTTGTTTTCTCCAGTTTGTAAATATAACTATATTAGCCAAGAGACTATGGAAAACTCAATATGTGTGAATATTTGATTGGATGGACCTTTGTATAAAAGGTCAATGAATGTAAATTATGTTATTTACTAAAAAATGGATAAGTGTTGCATGATTGTTGGAAGGGGAGGGGGTGTACTAAGAGAGACCACAAGTGTTATGAAACAAATGGTGAAGGGGACCAGGAATGGTTGCGTTAACCTTCACCAAACCAGTACCTTAATCGATTTAATTACTCAATATTAGAACAATCCTCTGACCCATAAATGAATTACAGTTAGGATGGTAGGTGGGAAGACCTCCTCAAGAGTTAATGAGGGGATGGGGCAGAGCACCCATCTGTAAGGATTTTAGAACTAACCACGGACTCGGAATTCAGGCCACACTCAATCTTGCTGAAGAAGGCAAGAAAGGAAGGTGTGGTGGGTTAGAGGAAGACTTGTAAAGAGCCCAGATATGGGAGATTAAGCTCTCGGGTTCAAGGAAGAACTGGGAAATGAGTGTTATGGTCGCACAAAATGGCTGAGAAGGTTACGATACAAGCTGATAAACGAGGTTGGTCCTCCTTGCTTGGTATCGTGTAAACCACTGCCAAGGGGAGGAGGAGAGTATCCTCTGTCCCTATTGTCGTTGAGCCGAAAGAAAGGATTTCATTGCAGAGCATCATGGTCTAGCTCGAGGGTGGCTAGTCATAAATCCGTTAGGAGTGACTGAGCCTATGGTTGGGTGGAAACGGGCACAGCTCTTAGCAATTGCTTCACATTATATGGTTCTGATAAGTATTTTCCCTATTTTATGTATTGATTTGGAATAATGGATGAATGCTTGGATTTATACATATGTGTATTTATAAATAACTAATGTGTGGAATGTTTATGATATGTGTATGCCTCCATCTCTTTGTAAACTTACATTTCTGACTGATAGTTTGTATGCGTAGCTCAATTCCTAAAGATTCTTGGGACATAATCTTATAAGACGGTCGAGATAGGAGGTATTGTGTTGACCTGAACCTGTCCATCTAAAGATGATACCTCTTCCAGAACCCTGTCGGGCAACCGAAATTCCAAACCAATGTTTTAAAAACTGAAACCAGTACCAGAACCGGTCGAGGGTCCAACCTGAACCGGAACCGGTAATGAACCGGCTTCAATGAACCGGTTTTTAAAAAATACATAAAATATTTAAATTTTAACGAAAAAAATATATATATTTTTAAGATTTTAAATCATGTTTCCAAAGCATTAGAGACAACATATCCAAAGTATGCTCATGAATATATCAAAACGACACCAAGTGCAATACATATCTAGAGATCAGAACATAAATACATAATCAATGAGGCTCTAAATGGCCTCTACAACATCAAATAACATACTAAGTTAGAGTCATTGATACTTTAGGTGGGAATGCCAATGAAAAATACAAAATAGCCATAGGGTAGATACTAGAACCGTAGATGGAAGAATCTCATAGCTCATGAGTCGTGACTGTCAGTAGTCCTCCATGTCATAATCATCAAGATTGGCATCACTACCATTGCTCTCTCCTCCATCCTCCTCCTCCTCCTCCCCTATATCCAATGCAATCCATGCATTTGTTGATGTGGAATCTAGAGGATGAGCCCTCAAGAGGATCACCATCATCAAAATTGACCAGATCTAGCACTAGTTCATTAAGATCCAAGTTGGCTAGTGCCAACTCAACACTATTGTTCAAACCCGTATCATCAGAAAACACATCCCACATGTTTGTCTTTCCCTTCAACCACTCTTCTCTCTACTTGTATATAAGATGGAGGTTGGTGTGCACATACACTACTAACTCACCGGACAAGATGACAAACTACAAAGAAAAGAGTTCAATAGAAGGGTTTATACTTGAGTGAAGGGTACATTTTTACTGGGGTCGTGACAAAAGAGTTCAACAATCAATGCCACCAACATCGAGGTACATAAAGAGCTTGGTTCTCTTGATTAAATGTCAGTTCCATACCCTCATACATGATAGAATCCAGTGAAAACATTGCAATCTTGCCAATCTTGAAATCCCGAAAACTGTTAAGTCTGTTGAATTTTGATTGGGACCTAAAATTCTACTTTCTCCATATGAAGTCCAATGAGGTTGGAACCACTCTCAAACATCCTGAAACAATTAATGGTAATGTTAAAAATTTAAATTTAAGAATTTAACATTACCATTAATTACTAGGGTGGGTGAAATGGAGGGGGTGGGGACCTCTTTAAATAGCATTAATAAGGCAAAATAACCCTCAACTGCACACCAAAACACCTTACAACTCCAACTTTCATGAGAAAACATGAGCCCTATACTTATTTGTTACTTAGGTTTTAGGTTTTAGGGGGTTTTAGAGGGTTTTAGGTTTCTGGGACCAAACCGACTGGTTTATGACCAAACCGTTCGGTTTGGTCATAAACCGGCCAACCGGTTAAGTTTATTGACCGGTTTGAACCAGTCGACCATCAAACCGGTCAAACCGGCCGGTTTCAGTTTCGGTTCAATGGTTTTTAAAACACTATTTCAGACCCAAAGTCCTTAACCATTTCATGAGGAGGTCTCTTTGTTTGGAAGACGAACGGACGAGACCCGTTCGAGAGGACCCATATGACCAATACCTAGGAACCTTGGACTAAGCCTATGGAAGCTAAGTCCTCCTAGGTTCAGAGCTCCAGAAGTCCAGGACTTTGGAGTATGTACGACCTTACTAGCCTTATACTGGTCGAAGTAACCAGGAGACTCAAGTTCCCATAAGGTTGACCGGCGTTAGGTGGTTCCCTAGGGGTTAGGTGTACCTATCCTACCAACTAATCCAAGATACAAAACTCTGAAGGTCGAAGCTACGAAAGGCCTAGATCCATAGATCAAGGGACCCTCTATGTTCTTTCCCAGTTGTCTATTTACCGAGGACGTGTTGCGCTAGCCCCTTTAGTTCGGAAGTTAGGCACTTCGGGAGATAAGAGGATGTTGCACCACAACACTCCCGAACGTCGAATCCCTGAGGTAACCAGAACCATAGATCTATAAATCTACGTGGTTGGATCTTGACCATGAGATATATAGAATGTTAGAGGCATGTCAGTCTGGGGTGACATGGTGTAGTGACATCACCCAAGGCAACGTGGACCCTAGCTTGATGTGCCCTATGTCACTCTAACCCCTCCTACGTGTCAGTTTCTGATATGTGTCTACCTAGTTAACGTGGTTGGTGAACTGACCAGGACTCTGGAGGATCTTAGATGTAGTACAGTAGAGAGACCAAATGGTCCGAAGGCGAGAGCCATGTGGTGAGCTTACAGGACTTCGTAAGTTCGAAGCTCAGGTGGTCTCGTTGGTAGATAGTAAATAGGCGTGAATCGTTGAATCCCTCCACAACTGACATGGGAAGAAGAGAGTAAGTCCAGTCATGAGATTGTATTGAGGATCGTCTTCCACTGTGGAGGAAGGAACTTGGAAGTAGTACGTGTGAGGTGGATCCACATGAGCGACACGTGGACCTCAACCAATAAATGTCCAATGAACTTCGAAAAGATATATTTGTCATTTCTGGGCTCGGTTATGAGCATGGAGACCGTGGTTGGAAAACTCTAGATGATTAGAGTGCAGTAGAAACCCTGAATGAAGGACTTGATCACCTAAGGAGAATGAAATTCTAAGGCCCCATCCATAGGAAAGCCCCTCAGGGGTCGGGTGTGTTACAATGATATTATCCTAGCATACATCCTTCACAGACACCACTGGGTAGTTGAATCAATTGAAGGCCATCTACGACCCTTGGATGACTCATATGATGCAAGGTCCCAAAATTGGTATGACATAATTGTTGATGCCATAGTTCATTGGTGTTGTCGATATCAAAAACCATTGCAAAGAATCTAGTTCACTTTGAAGGAGATGAATATTTCCCCAACTGATTCTTATGATCATATTCATCACAACAACCATAAGAAATCACCTTAAATCATCATTTATGTCCTTGATAACCCATCAATTTGGAAAAAATTCACCTTTTTGTTGGTGAGTGATATAATATACATAAAAAAGATTTGGTCTTATTCCTAGATCATGAAGAGTCCCTCCAAGTTTTGACCATTTTCCATCCATGGGTCACACTTTACTAGTGTTTCCTTGAAAACTTTGTAGTGTGATGGACTAAAAATAAGGGGAAGGAGTACATTGCCCTAAAAAGGGGCACAAAATTGTAAAATCATCCTTTAAATTGCTAAAAAAAAATAGACAAATATGTCAAGGAGGAGGCTCTCACTAGTGAAGATAAAGCTGAGAAAAAAACCCTAAAAATAATTATTGTCACAAAAGCAAGATGCTAAAAAATTCGTAATTTTGTATATGTAGCTGCCTTGAAAGCTCTAAAATGATGTTGACATCATAAGAAATAGTAGATTTGTGTTGTTTCTTTAACCTACCATAATCCAACACTTAACATAGATCACAAGAAGACTTTGGAAATATACTTTAACCATAACCAAGAGAAAGTCACCATAAGTAGGACAAAAAAATTATAGCTTGAATAAAAAAATAAATGAATTCACTTGAATGAGATTAATGTTACAAATGAGAGATAAGGTTTATTTATACCATTCCATTAGGGTTAAGGTGCTAGCCCCAAGAAGGACACTAGGTTGAACTTACCCTAACATACAACAAAAATATGTTAAAGTATAAGAATACATGTAAATGACCTGTAACTACCCACATGTCAACGAGTGATGTTTACACACATATTATTAGTCCCTGTCATAGGCATAGAAGGACTATAGCGATCGATAATTTGTTGACCTCGTATTATATTGTCCATTGACCAAAAATATTTCCATATTATCTATTGTTCGAACCAGGCAACTGAAAACACCGATTTTTGTATAATAAAAAGTACCATATTTGTCATGATTTCATTAGATAACAGATTGTAGGTCTTATTGTCGGCTTTGTTATTCCCAATGTTATATATGTTGGCATATCCAAAGTATTTCATCGTATATGGCATTTTTGAATCATATATTTTCTTGTGCATTGGTCGAAGGTGGATTAATGCTAGCATTAGTTCGAATGTTTGCTTTAGCATTTTCTGCTAGGTAGAATACATTCTATAGCATATTAGTATGTGTGATTTTTGCTTTATTCTTGCGTGCTTCGAGAGAACAGGCCTGCCACACTGCATTTTTTCTTAGATGTTTGCACAGGAATACGCCCTTCGACAGTTATGACAGTCTTAAGTGTTTACCTAACAGGTATGGCAGTCTTAAATGTTTATAGTACAAAGGCGTTGCAATACAGTTTCGTTCCAATTTTTTTATGTGATTGTTTGCAGTGAAATTGTGTTGAATTGTTCATTCCCTGTCGTAGGCATAGAGGGACTATAGCGATCAATAATTCGTTGACCTCGTATTAGATTGTCCATTGACCATAAATATTTCCATATTATCTATTGTTGGAACCGAGGAACTAAAAACACCGATTTTTATATAATAAAAAGTACCATATTTGTTATGATCTCATTGGACAACGGATTGGAGGTCTTATTGTCGGCTTCAATATTCCCAATGTTATATATGTTGGCATATCCAAAGTATTTCATTGTATATGGTCTTTTTGAATCATATATTTTCTTGTGCATTGGTCGAAAGTGGATTAATGCTAGCATTAGTTCGAATGTTTGCTTTAGCATTTTCTGCTAGGTAGAATACATTCTGTAGCATATTAGTATGTGTGATTTTTTCTTTATTCTTGTGTGCTTCGAGAGAACAGGCATGCCACGCTGCATTTTTTCTTAAATGTTTGCACAGTACTACGCCCTTCGACGATTCTGACAGTCTTAAGTGTCTACCTAACAAGTCTAGCAGTCTTAAATGTTTATAGTACAGAGGCATTGCAATACAGTTTCGTTCCAATTTTTTTATGATGTTGTTTGCAATGAAATTATGATGAATTGTTCTCTACCGGCATCAGTGGTTCAGTGGTCGATCCTTGTTCACTGGTTCGTTCCATGATCCTTGTTCTTATTTGATTCAACTTTGCAAAGTTGAGGTCCTGCAGTTTTAGTTGGACCTCTTCGTGGTTGTTCACTGGTTTGTTGTTCTTCAACTTTGCAAGTTGTTGGACGTGTTGTTGCGGTTTGCAGTTTTTGGGCCTGAGTTGTTTTCATCCCTCGTTGACGTGTAAGTTTCTGTGGCATTGTTTCATTCGTATTTTTCAATGGTGCCTGCCTCGAAATTTTGTTGCACACCATCTTTCTTTGTGCTCTTAATTTCTGTTCCTAGAAACCATGTGTCTACCTATTCCGGTTGCAACATCCATAGCTATATCAAAAATTGCAGTGCAGAGGGGTTTTCAAAAAGTAGTTGGGGGTTATCACAAGAGGGAACCATCCGTTGGGGTGTAGACGCATGGAATGCTTTTGTTCTGTGGGTCGGAGAATTGGGTCTAGTTTTTTCCTTTGTCCTGTCCTTTGTATTTTGCAGAACTTTTTCTTGTCTCTGAGAAGCTTGTAGGATGCATGCCATTGATAGGTTCAAATTGATCTTTATGCTGAGTAAATTTATGGTGTTGTTATTTGCATTGTTTCTTTTTGTTTGGTGCGCTTTCCAGTGTGGTTTTTTTTGTTGTCATCTACTATGGGGACTAGGGGGGATTGAAGTTGAAAAGAAGAAGGTTGAAAGATACATACGGGGATTGGTACCCAGTTCCACTCTTGTGATTTTCCTACTTTGCTTTCCTTCTTTTTTTCCTCCTTTTATTCTTTGTTTCCCCTTTTCTCTTTTTTCGTGCAAACTGAAAGTATCTAGAAAACAGCTTCAAAATGATAGTTCAAAAGATGAAATAAGTAATAGATGTTGACTCGTATGAAATAGATACACACTCCATTGTACATGACAGGATTGAGGAGGTTTTGCATAACAATGGCCTTTTTATATTGGATGCATTCTCGTATACTGTAGGGGATTTCCTTTTCGATGCATTTTAGGTTCTGTTGCATTTCTGTTATTCCTCGACCGACCTGGGCAATGGATTGAGAGATTATTTCTTGGGTTGTTTAAGAAATGGCAACGTTGAGGCATTGGAGTCATATGAATACGAACTGGAATCTAATTTTCTTCGGCAATTGCATGGAATACATGATGTCGCTACATATTTTTCAAAGATGCGGTTGTCTGCATCTCCAATTCTTCCTGCACATGAGAGGGGACTTTGGGGAGATACATTTTGTATACGGTGTTTGTCTAACTAGCTCAATATATCAATTGCAATATGGTCATTGACAAGAAAAACAAGATATCTACTATTCAACAAAACCGCATTTGAAAATCCATATTGCATTTTGTTCCATGATGTTAATGTTGTCAGTGGTCATTATGAGCCACTACTATACAGAAAAATTTCCATAGGAAGAACAACCTCATATTTACTTGTCCCTCATTTGCAAAGACCTTAAATTGCAGTGGAAATGGATTATGCATCACATAGACTGCCATGGTTTATAGCTAGCAACAACTATTGTGTCTAGCTGTGGAAATAGTCTGTTCAGTGCAATTTGATGTTTGGAAGCATCAGAGTTCAGTGTGCAGTCGCTATGGCTTTACACTGTACAATCCTTTTGCAATGCAATTATAGACAGCAGCCAACAGGATTTTAGGTGCTTTCATGAGCACCTTTCGCCATATCTCGTACAAAATATGCCAGCGATTGGAAGTTAGCAAGAATACCTTGTAAACATGGCGCTGCCATATGAAAAAGGGAATGTGGAGGGATGCAGATTCTATTTGCAAAGGTTGTCTATCATGTTTAGAGTAACTATCCAGGTCTGGTCGGCCTTGCCAGATGGAACTGTCCATTCCTGGTCTATTGATTCAAATTATGATAGAACAATTGACATCCTCTCATTGAAAATAGATGCAACACATATCCATTTTGAACCTTTGCTTGGACATATCAGTGGTTCAGGGTTTAATGTCCATGCCAACCAAACCACATTGAATCTGCATACATGTTGCATGATTTTTAGTGAGAATGAAACTCCTCCCAGTTGTGATATGGACATACAGGGCTTGAACAAAAAAATCCATGCATGAAATTCATCATAGTTATGATGAGGCCATACAGAGCTTCAACAAAAAATGTAGAGTAATTTATCACAACTTGAAAAAAGTTATGCATAAAATTCGTTCGAGTTGTGATGAGGCCATACAACCCTTAAGAAAAAAACGTGCACTAAGTTATGACAATCTGAATCAGAGTGAAATTCATCCCAGTTTCCATCAGGTCATCGTGCCCTTGGACAAGAAACGTAGAGTAAGTTACCACAACTTGAAAAATCTCTTGCGCGAGAGAAAAAAAATACATTCCTACGCTTCCTTTTAGAGAAAAACTCACATATCACAATCTAAAGAAGTTTGTTTGTGCACAACAGAACATAAACAAGAACGGTGATGCAACTGTCACATTTCCTAGCCTAGAAGCAACAGCATGCACTACTACCAATAAAAACTAGAAAACACTTTCTACTCATACTTCCCTACGAAAGAAAAATGCAAGACAGACGTACATGAAACAAATTAAACACACTCCTTCCATTGCGTGTGCAATTTGTGAACAATTGAATTTCTCAAAAAATAGTAAGTCTTTCACACCTGATTTCTAAGCAGAATACCTTCGCTTGGCAGTGCACAATAAATTGTTTTCCAGTGGCAAAATTTGTCTTCCATGCAAAGGGTCGCTTGAAAATGGAAAATTTCCACAATTTGCAACCCCTGGGAAAATAAGATGTACTACACCACAGTGAGATGTAAGTGCACTTACGGAACTTAAGGAGAGACTTGTGTCTCTACGAATTGCATTTGCACAAATCAGGCCTTGGGGCTATAAACAACCCAGATGGGCTTAACAAGGCCAATTATTAATGTGCATGTTCAACTAGATGTTGTGAAAAAATCCTTGCCACAATTCATTAGTGATACAATGACAATTGTTGTGTCTCTGAAAAGACGCTTGCAATACAAAAATGCCTATCAAACAAGCAAAGTGTGTGTGCATGTTGTTATGAAAGCATTAAAGGAATTATGTTCCAGGGCCCTATACAAAGCACAGAACATTTGTATAAATGAGAACTGGAACAGTCTTCTTGCAGAAGAGGATGCCAACTCTGCCGATACTCTCGAAAATGATAGTGAATTTGATACAAGTGATGAATTGTAGAATGAAACATCTGTTGAGACATTGGTGCATGGATTCACTGATTCATAGTGCATTCGTGACTTGCAAGATAAGATTGTCGGAATTGCACCTACTGAGGGGCAGCGTCCACTTGGAATATTCAAGGACAAATTCATTGAGGAAATGAACTTTCCAACACTCTTTTATGGAAATCCATGTGTCGTTGACATTATAGAACGATTTAGTTATCATAAAATAGTCCGATGGGAGCTGCTACATTCAAGCAGTGACTTCTCCTATCACATAACAAATTTTTTTTTCAAAACAATGTGCATAATAATAGAGCAAGTTCTCTCCTGCATGTGGATCCGACTAAGAAAAGGCTAGTTAAAAGGAAGAAAGTTGTTGGCCAAGGATGTCAAGTACAAAGTAAACCTAGAAAAATTTCTGAAATCTGATATTGGATACATAGATTTTGTAACATCCTCGGCCACCAACAGGCCAAGCAATGCTACCCAACACAACCCTTGCTTAGCCTTTTGAGTTCTGGTACCATATTGTAATGCCCCTTGTCGGGCAATGCTACTACGCAGAAACATTCTCATACTTATATATTATGCATTTAAATGAAATTAAATGGTTTAACAGAGTAAACATACAATTACTGCTAACATACAGAAAGAATTCAATCAACAGTAAACATCATCGCAACAGAATACATGATAATATTGCAAGCATCACAAACATGCATTTAAAATCTAAATTTAAACACATGCATATACTTATCTTTGAAACTGTAGTAATTCCACCAACCACGTGCAGACGTTCCACAAACCTCCCAATCTTAGACCTCATTGCTCATCACACTCAACAACGGGTCACCCTCGAGCTGGGACTAACCTCCACCCAAGGCAAGGGAATCCTAGGCTAGGTTGAGGTTACAGGAAAACTGCACAAAGCAACTGGAAGGATTCTCCCCAGGAGCCTTCTTACACCCACTACTAATGGACTCTCATTCCCCACATGCATGTTTCAGCCAGAAGTATACACCTTCATAAGAAAAATCCATCGGTGCTTCACCTCCCTCTCTAGGCCTTGGCAACAGGCCAGATCAGGAATTCTCAAATCTCTGAAGCTAGTGCTCGACTCTCTTTGGGAAAAAACCACTTCCCAACAAGCTCTCTCACCTGAAGAGAGATGCTCATAGGACTGACAATCTGCCTCTTCTACCAGGGGCCTGACAACCCAGTTATTCAACTAGTCTTCAACTCAATTCCCACAAGTTCAGGATGACGGCAGCAGCGACAACTTTTGGCTAACTCACGGGTGAAAGCAGCAACAAGAAAACAGGGTGTGGAAACAGGAAACAGCCACAGCCACGGTTCAACACTCATTCACGCAAGGATGACAGTCGCAACAGTAGATGGGCATAGGTACGAAAATGGCAACGGCTAGATGCTAGACACGGCACGCTTAGGCGATTTCCCCAGTGTCGGTTTCCACAAAATAGTTCATTGGTTTTGGCTCTCAAAATTGCGTGAGGGTAAAAAAAAAAATAGAGGTTCCAAAGCAAAGGCAAACGGTTTTCAAGCAGAGGATCTGGAAACTGGCAACATGGAAGCAACAATGGAGGACCTCCCAGATTCTCATGGTTCAGATAAATCACGGACGAATGGAGGACGAACCCCCTCCGCGGCTCAATCTTTGGTTTAAATTTCATGTGCCAGGGCCGACACATGTCTCCCATGAGGCTACATGCGCTCCATCAGCCTGTGTTCCCTTTTGCGCACGTTTCGCCTTCCAAAAACTTAGGATAAAAACATGTTTTGTCACATAGCTTTTGGAATAATAATAAATTGTTATTCCCAAGGACTTAAGCCCCCAAGCTTAGCCCCTAGGCTCAACACTTAGCCTCTCTTTCCAACCTTTCAGCCCCTTTTCCCTTACCCACTCTCCGGAATCTTAGTCCCCCATCACTCTTTCTTCGTGGTCGGTCTGTATGTAGCGATGTTTATATTTTTATTAATTTTCTGCATAATACAGATACAAAAAAAGGCTTATGGCATTAATACTTAGGCTCTCTGGCCTAATAAACACATAAGCCTTCCAGCTTATCAATACTCAGCTCACGAGCCTACAAAACATGATTTATAATTCATAAACATGATTAAAACAAGGTTCATCCTTGGGGATATTACAATCCCCTCCCCTTATTTTTTCACTGTCCTCAGTGCAACTTTCACACAGCATCAACAAGCTTTTTCAAAATATTCAAAAAGATGCGGGTATTTTCCCACATAGCATCCTGATGCTCCCATGTCGCATCCTCAGGACCGTATCAGGTCCATTAGACCTTTACAAGCCCTATGGCTCGATTCCGGAGCTGTTTGTTTTTCCGGTCCAATATGCGAACAGGATGCACTTGCAGGACACCTTCTTGCTCCACCTAAATCACATTCCAATCAATTACATGATTAGCATTAGGTATATATTTCTTAAGCAATGAAACATGAAACACATTATGTACACTCATGGATGCAGGTAATGAAAGCATATATGCAACTGGCCCAATCCTTTCTAGGATTTCAAATGGCCCATAAAATCTAGCTGCCAACTTGGTGCAGTTTCCCAGCTTCAGGGAAATTCTATTGGCTTTTACTTTCAGGAAAACATGGTCACCCACTTTTAACTCTCTATGGGTTCTATTCCTATCAGCATAACTTTTCTGCCTATCTTGGGAAGCCTTTAAATTCTGCTTAATTTTTAGCATCTGTTCTTCCATTTCCTTGAGCAACTCATGCCCAACCACTGCCCTATCAGTTGGATTATCCCATCTTACTGGAGTATTGCACTTTCTTCCATAAAGTGCTTCAAATGGGATCATCTTCAATGATGCTTGATACCCATTGTTGTAGGTGAATTCTACCAAATGCAGGTAGTCTTCCCATTTTGATGGTTTGTCCATCACATACATCCTTAGCATGTTTTCTATCACTCGATTCACCCGCTCTGTCTGCCATTCCGACTCAGGATGATAAGATGTGCTAAAATTCAGATTCGTTCTGAATCCTTTGAACAACCCCTTCCAGAAATTTGAAGTAAAATTTGGGTCTCTGTCAGACACGATTGTCTTAGGGACTCCGTGCAATCGTGTCACTTCCTTCATAAAGACATCAGCAACATTTGTTGCCTTGTAAGCAGTGTTTAACAGAATGAAATGGGCATCTTTAGTAAACTTATCCACCGCCACCAAGATTGAATCATGTTGCTTGTCTGGTCTGGCAATCTGGTGATGAAATCCATTGTCACCACTTCCCACTTCCACTCAGGAATGGGTAAAGGTTGCAGCAACCCTATTGGGTGCCTATGCTATGCTTTAACCTTCTGGCACTCCATACATCTGGCGATGTATTCAGCAATCTCTTTCTTCATACTTGGCCAAAAGTAATGGCTCTTGACTTTTGCTATGGTTTTCTAATATCCAGGGTTCCCTACATAAGCCACATTATGCATTTCATGCAAAATCATAAGTTATATGTCCTGGACATTAGGTAAATAAACTTTGTTCTTGTACAAAAGTATTCCATCATCTCCTAGCTTATAATATTCCACTCCTTGCAGCATCTTATCTTGTTGTAGCTTTGCTACCAATTCCCTATGCTGCAAGTCGGCACTTGCAGCTTCCAAAACTCTACTCTTTATATCAGTCTGATACATGCTAATGGTTGTAGCATGTAATTCGTGTACTCTCCTGTTGAGTGTATCAACCATTTTATTCTCCTTCCCTTTGATATGCTTGATATCAAAATCGTATTCACTGAGAAATTCCAACCACCTGCTCTACTTAGCATTCAAGGTTGGTTGATCAAACAGATACTTCAGAACATTATGGTCTATTCTCAATTCAAACCTCCTTTCCATGAGGTAATGTCTCCATTTCCTCAGAGTGTGAACGATGGCTCCTAACTCCAAATCATGAGTTGCATAGTTCCTTTCATGCTCTTTCAACTTTCTGGATTCATAACAGATTATGAATCCATTCTGACTGGGGACTCCTCCCAGTCCTTATTTGCATGCATTAGTGCACACCACAAAATCTTTGTTTGGATCTGCAATCCTTAAGATTGGAGAATTGGTTAACAGTTGCTTCAATTGCTGAAATCTTTTCTCACAATCCTCTGTCCACTAAAACTTTTTCTCCTTCCTTTGCAAGGAAGTGATAGGGTGAGCTATCCTCGAGAACCCTGCGATAAACCTTATGTAATATCCAGCTAGACCCATGAAGGATCTAACTTCTGTCACATTCTTTGGCATTGACCATTCTCTAATGGCCTCAATCTTCTCAGGATCTACAGCTATACTACCCTTCGAAATAACATGCCCCAAGTAATGGATTTACTCCTGATAAAATGAGAACTTGCTCATCTCGGCATACATTTGGTGCTCTCTTAGCACCTGCAACATCGTCCTAAGATGTTTTTCATGCTCTTCCTCCGACTTTGAATACACCAGACTGTCATCCAGGAATACTATGACGAACTTGTCCAGATAGTCCCTGAATACACCATTCATCAAGCACTTAAAAAAAACAGGTGTGTTTGACAACCCAAAAGGCACCACTATGAATTCATAATGACCATACCTTGTTCTAAAGGCAATCTTGTTGACATCTTCATGCTTTATCCTTACCTAGTGATATTTTGATCTAAGGACTATCTTTGAAAAGATCTTTGCATCATTCAACTGATCGAAGAGGTCATCAATCCTCGGTAGAGGATACTTGTTCTTTACAGTTACTTTGTTCAGATGTCTGAAATCAATACACAAACTCAGCGTTCTTTCCTTCTTCTTCATGAATAGAACCAAGGCACCCCAAGGTGACACACTTGGGCGTATGTACCCCTTCTTTAGAAGATCTTCAAGCTGCAATTGCAGTTCTTTCAGCTCTGGTGTACTCGTTCTGTAAGGATTTTTTGACACTAGAACTGCTTCAGGCATCAAGTTTACAAAGAAGTCAATATCTCTTTTCGGAGGTAATCCTAGTACCTCTTGGAATACATCCTCAAACTCCTTTAGTACCACATGATCTTTGATACATGACAACTTATCCTTGGTTGTTTCCTCCACATGGGCTACAAATAATTGACATCCTTTTCTGTAGCACTTCTTCAGCTACATTGATGAGATTTCTCTAATAGCAACAACTCTTGGAATTCCTTGGACTGTTTTTCAATTCCCCTCCTCATCCAGGTAAGTAAATGCCTTGTTACGACAGTCCAAGATGGCATGGTGCTGGTCCAACCAGTCCATCCCAATTAAATAGTCATAAGAGCCTAAAGGCAAAATGTTCAATTCATCCTTCATTCTCAATCCATTCCTTCCCACATGATAGGACTTAACCAACTCAATGACTTTCCTCTTGGTTCCTATAGCCAGTTGCACTAACCAAGACTTTTCATGTTTGCTTCTCGATAAATGAAAACTTTCCCCCACTCTAGGATCTATATAACTATGGCTAGCCCCTGAATCAATTAAAATAGTAAAGGCATGGTTGTTAATCATACCTTCTACTTCAATCATGTGTGAGTGAAATTCAGCTTGCTTGTTGTCTAGGGCTGCGTAGATCCTTGGCATTCTACTACCCATGTCCTCCACTATTTCAGCCTGCTGAACATTATGGATAGCTCTCACTTTGCGATTTTTATGGGGACAATCTTTGTACTTGTGGTTCTCTTTACAGCCCCAACATTGAATGGGCATCTGTCTTGGCTTTTGTTCCCCCACATCGGCCATTCTCGGCTCTCTAAATGATGGTTGTCCTTGAGGACTGTTCTTGAAAAATTAAGTTTTGTTTCCCTTCTTCCTCTGATCCATCTGGAATTTCTTCTTGTCTTCCCAAGCCTTCTGGAAAGTAGGCTTCTCTCTCTGTTATTCATATAATCATTTCACTCTTCTTATCATTTCTTCCATATTTTTTGGGTCATCATACTGGATCTTGTCCCCAATGGAAGGTGGCAGTCCACTCAGGTACCTTTGAATCTTAACAGTTTCATCCTTGATGAATGGAACATACTTCAATAATTCCAAAAATCTTCGCTTATATTCATCCATGGTCATGCTGCCCAACTTGAGTTCAAAGAACTCTTTAATGTTTCTGTCGTAGTATATTTTAGTCAAGTATTTCTTCTCAAAATACCTCTTGAATTCCTTCCAAGTGATATCTTTCTCCCTAAGGTGTTGCACCTGCACAAGCTGATCCCACCACATGGATGTCTTTCCCTTCAATTGATACATTGCAATTCTTCCTTCTGCATGAGAGGAATAATTCTGCAGATGGAAATATTTCCTCATGCCAAGCAACCATGTTTCAGCATCTTCCTCCTTCTTATACTCTCCATCAAATGTAAGCAGCTTAATCTTATTCATCTCTCCCTTCAATTCATCCACTCCCGATCTCCTGTGCTTTCTGGTAGGAGATGGGTTGGAACTACTATGTGTCCTTTTCTTGGAGCGATCTTGGGAGTGATGATGGTGTATACCCACACTCCTTGACCTTATTCCCTCAAAAATCTGGTGACTCCCTGTTCTGTTCGAGTCGCTCTCCTTCTCTAACTTCTTCGCTATTCTCTCCAAACTCTTTAACAACTTTATGTTAAATTCACCTTGTTTTTCCTGAGATTTTCTGAGCTTTTTGCTATTTTCTCGACGAGTTTGGGCATCTTTCTACAATTTTTCAACGACTTTCATCATGTTTCCTTCCTTATCTATCTCTTCTCCATGCCCATTGGAGTTCGTTCCTTCAACTCCCAAGTGAACATCCATTCCTTTTGTTGCGTCCTCGGAACGAGAAGCAGTCTATGCCCTTTCCATTTATTTTGCACTCAATGGAAATTCTACTCAGTTCTGGCACTCACTAAACTTCTGCAAACACAATGTGCAAACAACCGAAATTTGTCAGGTGATTAATCCTTAACAAATTCCACAGCATTCAAAAACAATCTGATTCGAGAAAACGTTCGGTTTCCATGAATTTTCCGAGATCTTCTCGGCTCTGCACTACACTTAGGCCATATCCCTTTTCCTCTATTTCCTATCCCCACATGACCAAGGGTCATGACCAAGCACTAGATCTACAAGGTTCTCTAAAAGAAACTTCGGGGTTTTAGGTTTCAGGGTTTCAGTCCTGGAGACTCACACACTCACTTTCCTCTTCAACTCTCAACTTCTGAACTTCCAACCATTCTCACCCCCGAGCCCACAACACAGTTGTCACCAACCAAGGTGGTGACACATGGTGACCTTAAGAAGGTCCATGTTACCTCGAGTGATGCCATCCAGCCCTACTGCATCAACTTTTTCCTTCGGGACCCACTGACATGTGGCACACATCCCATGTGTCCTCGTCAATCCCACTGACGTCAACATGACCCAATACTTTGGATCATCGGGAGTTTGCGATTTCGGGCCTCGCGAGTTTGTTCGTCTGCACATCTCACTTCTCTCGACAGCCGATCTCCTAAAATGTTGACATTTCGGAGCTCTTAATCTAACGGTCCTGACTTCCCCATGATCTGACGGTTCAGATCTCGTAGGGATTTCGCGTATTGGGATTTCGTGTGTCGCGAGGTTGAAAGACCTCCCACCTTCATTCTTTCGATTCCCGAAATGCCACAATCCTTTCTGGACAATTTATGGTCCAAATCTCTCCTTGATCAATGGTTGTGATCTAATCACGAATTAGAATTTCGTGAATTCTCACAGACTCGCACCTTGACCTTTTTAAGTCACGAGTCAACGATGGACAATTTTGATGATTTTGGGGCTTCACGTATCACGATTTCCACACTCTTGTGGAACTCCAAAGGGTTTTAAACCTTGTGCACATTCCCTGGATCCAACGGCTGCTAGTCGACATGCTCAGATCTAATGGCCCAAATCTGAAATCTTCTGCGCGCTCTCCTTAGTGTCTGGACGTGGATTTGACAGTCCAGATATTCTCCTTTACAGTTGATCTATGGCTATGGTTTTACTCTACTGCAACTCCTCCTGAGCTTCGTAACACAGCCAATGTAACCCCTTGGCACTCATAAACAATCTAAGGTTTGAAATTGGTTCCCCCGAACACCATTTCCACTCGAAACCTTGGGTCTAAAGACCACTTATCCGGCCCATCCAGGGTTAGCGTTGAAAACATGGCTCTGATACAATATTGTAACATCCTCGGCCACCAAAAGGCTGGGCAGTGCTACCCAACACAACTCTTGCTTAGCCTTTTGAGCTCTGATACCATATTGTAACACCCCTGGCCATCAACCCCCTTGTCGGGCAACGCTACTATGTGGAAACATTAGCATACTTATATATTATGAATTTAAATCAAATTAAATGGTTTAACAGAGTAAACATACAATTATTGCTAACATACAGAAATAATTCAATCAACAATAAACATCATCGCAATAGAATACATGATAATATTGCAAGCATCACAGACATGCATTTAAAATCTGAATTTAAACACATGCATACACTTATCTTTGAAACTGTAGTAATTCCACCAACCACGTGCAGACGTTCCACGAACCTCCCAGCCTTAGACCTCACTGCTCATCACGCTCAATAGCGGGTCACCCCCGAGCTGGGACTAAGCTCCACCCAAGGCAAGGGAATCCTAGGCTAGGCTGAGGTTACAGGAAAACTGCACAGAGCAACCAGAAGGATTCTCCCTAGGAGCCTTCTTACGCCCACTACTAACGAACTCTCATTGCCCACATGCCTGTTCCAACTAGGAGTATACACCTTCACAAGCACAGTCCATCGGTGCTTTACCTCCCTCTCTAGGCCTCGACAACAGATCAAATTGGGAATTCTCAGAGCTCTGAAGCTGGTGTTGGACTCTCTCTCGGAGAAAACCACTTCCCAGCAAGCTCTCTCAACTGGAGAGAGATGCTCATAGGCCTGACAACCTACCTCTCCTACCACGGGCCTGACAACCCAGTTCTTCAACCAGTCTTCAACTCAATTCCTACAAGTTCAGGATGACAACAGCAGCTACAAATTTTGGCTAACTCACGGGTGAAAGCAACAACAAGAAAATGAGGTGTGGAAACAGGAAACGGCCACATCCACGGTTCATAACTCATTCACGCAAGGATGGCAGACGCAATAGTAGATGGGCATAGGTCTGAAAATGGCAACGTCCAGACGCTAGACACAGCACGCTCAGGCGATTTCCCCAGCGTCGGTTTCCACAGAATACACAGAACAGTTCATCGGTTTTGGTTCTCAGAATTGCGTGAGGGTAAACAAAAATAACAGAGGTTCCAAAGCAGAGGCAAATGGTTTTCAAATAGAGGATCTGGAAACTGGCAGCATGGACACAACAACGGAGGACTTCCCAGGCTCTCATGGTTCAGACAACTCACGACCAAATGGAGGATGAACCCCCTCCACGGCTCAATCTTTGGGTTAAATTGCATGTGTCAGGAGCGACACATGTCGCCCATGAGGTTGTATGCGCTCCATCAACCTGTGTTCCCTTTTGCACATGTTTCACCTTCTAGGAACTTAGGATAAAAACATGTTTTGTCACATAGCTTTTGGAATAATAATAAATTATTATTCCCAGAGACTTAATCCCCTAAGCTTAGCCCCTACGCTCAACACTTAGCCTCTCTTTCCAACCTTTCAACCACTTTTCCCTTACCCACTCTATGGAATCTTAGTCCCCCATCACTCTTTCTTCGTGGTTGGTATGCACGCAGCGATTTTTATATTTTTATTAATGTTCTGCATAATACATATACAAAAACAGGCTTCTGGCCTTAATACTTAGGCTCTCTAGCCTAATAAACACATAAGCCTTCCATCTTATCAATACTCGGCTCACGAGCCTACAAAACATGATTTACAATTCATAAACATGATTACAACAGGGTTCATCCTTGGGGATATTACAGATTTCAAAAACATTCGCACCTCTCCTAACTATTTGCAACAAAACAAAAAAATTATTTTTGCAATGATCTGACAATTGGGCCCGCCAACATTTTTCATCACATTTACAAGTGCAAAGCATTGTTGGGATTCATTGGTAGCTGTTGTATCTGACCTGCATAGAAACAGGAAACGTAAAAAACAAACCAATACACTGGAAAACAATCACATTGACTACCTCATAAGAAAAGACCCAGTGACATGTACTCGCTACTATAGACATGGAATAAATGCTTTGAGACAATTGATATGCCATGATGAAACCTTTTTCGGAAAAAATATCGGACTACTTTTTTGTGACTGGATTCCAAAATAGGGGAAATGAACATGACCACGCACTGTTGTGGATAGAGGGTGCACCAGTCTATGGAGCTAACAACAACTCAGAGATCGAACAATTTGTGGAGAAATACATAAAATGCAACACAGATCATTTGGATCCAGAACTTGCCAAAGTTCATAGACATTACCATACAAGAAGTTGTAGAAAATGAAAAAAAACTCGCATTGCAGATACAACTTTCCCGTGCCGCCAATGAGAGCTACAAGAATCATAGAGACACTTAGTTTAGAGGACAATGTTGTTGTTGTAAAATCTAAATCCGTGTTCGCATTTTTAGAACAAGGAGAATTTGAGGAGCTGATGAGCTTCGATGCATTCTTGACAGAGCTAAATCTATCAGAAGATGAGTACATCAAATCCATACAATCTATGCTTAAGAAACCAACATTTTTCCTTAAACGAAAACTTTCCTATATTTGGAACAATAGTTTCTCCAAGAACATGCTAGTTATGTGGAAAGAAAATACAGATGCACAGTAAGTGCTCAATGCATATGTTGCAGCATCCTACTATACCTCGTATATGACAAAGGTTGGCAAATTTATGGCAAGTGCGTTCAGAAGAATACGCAAAGAACATGAAAGAAGTCATATTGATGCCATACAAATGATACGTACACTTGGCAACACATTGCTTAATCTTCAACAAATGTCTGCTCAGCAAGTAGTTCACATTGCACTTTCCCTGCCCCTCACTTGTACTTCAAGAAAATGTGTCTTCGTAAACACATCTCCACTTGAAAAACGCACATTTGTGCTTAAACCACCGGTTTTGCTAGAACAAGAGCCTGACAATTCAGAAGACGTTCTATGTCGCTCTATTGTTGATTATTACCTCCAACATCCATCTCCTATTAGGCATATCTGCTTATAAGAATTTGTATCGCATTACAAAAAAAATGGTGCGCTTGTATCAAGAAGAAAAAAAAACTATGTCATACGGTTTGTCAAATACAACAAACATTCTGACTACAAAAACTATTGTAGAGAAAAATTGTTGTTGTACGTTCCGTTCAATGAAAACGAAGAGACATTAAAACATAACTTCTCTACATGGGAGGTTGTGTATGTTGCCTATGATACTATAGTGCACATCAATGAAGCTAGATTTACCTACAATGTTAATCCAACATGGGGTGATCTAGAAATTGTAGTTAATGAGCTAGAAAACACTAACAATCCTGATGAGACATTCACAAACCGAAAGACAACCAGAACTCCTGGCGAGTCCTATGACTTACAAGCGGATATGCCTCGTCCTCCAGCAGGTGGAGGTGAAAAATGTATCAATCTTGGTTTTCAAGTCACAAAACATCCTTTCCTAATTGAAAATAATGAATACCACAGAACAAGACGTTTGTTGAATCGAGAACAACAAACAATTGTAAAGGACATTGCTCTTAAAAAACACTTGAACATGGACACTCCTGTGCACTTGTTCCTTACAGGCGAAGCAAGAACAGGCAAGACATTCACAGCGAAAACATTGTTCCAAATGCTTATATGAATCTATGATTCAAACAATTCCTCTGATCCTATGAAACTAAAGGGCCTAATAGTTGCATGCACATGAAAAGTTGCATATAATGCAGGTGGAACAACGGTCCACTCTACATTTCTTATGCCTTTTAATAAGTCACGGTTTCTTCCACTTAGCAAGGAAATTTTGGATACATTGTCTAAGCTTTATGAGGAACTCTGACTTGTGTTTATAGACTTGATTGGAAGTAGATTCTTGTATTCCATTGACAGTCAAGTAAGAAGCATAAAACATGTACACACGAAATACTTTGGAAACATTGACATGATATTATGTGGGGATCTTTACCAGGCACAGCCCATCCAAGATTTGTTGATATTTGAACAACCTACCGTTAACATGGAAACAGTGACGCGTGACTTCTGGAGAGACAATATTAAATGCTTTGAATTGCATACTACTATGCGCCAGATAGATGAAACATTCATTGCAATTCTGAATAGAATGGGGACAAACAAGCAAACATATGATGACTTATCATATATCAATTCGAGGTGTTTGCAGCCTGCACCAATAGACCCAACGTTCCCTTACCTGTTCTACACAAATAAGGATGTTGCAATGCATAACATCCACATGCTATCACTCATGCATGGTGATGATATCATCATCAATTCAATTGACTTGGAAGAAGACAACCATGGGAATGCACCATGCCATGAACATACAGCCACTTTACCTTTGCATCTTGTCCTCAAATTAGAAATGTTGGTTGAAATATATGCCTGTAACTATGATTCACGGGATGGCTTGGTCAATGGTGCAGATGAAATACTCAAAGTCTATACGAAAACAGAAAAACTTGATGTCCTTTGGATTAAGTACCATGACCCGCATATAGGCAAGAGACAAGCAAGCAAGTTGTCTTATCTATATAATTCAAACATTGGAAGCGATTGGACACCTATTTTGCGAATATCAAAGCCAATATCAACATCAACAATGACAGGGCGACTGAAAATTCGAAAATAGTTTCTGATTAAACTTGCATGTGCACGTACAGTCCACAAATCACAAGGACTAACACTTGATAATGTTGCATTTCAGCCTGCTAGAATTCGGATACATGGACTTGCATACACAACACTATCCCGTGTCAGAAGCATAGACTCCTTGTATTGACTAAGTCCTCTTACAAAAGATAACTTCAAAGTCAAACAGAAAGTTGATATTGAAATGGAACGGCTTAGGACCACTGTAAAATGGAAACTGCACTATGATTACCAATTCATACAAACAAATTCATATGTATCAATTCTCTCACTTAACACATGTAGCTTAAATGCACACATGGATGATATACTCAATGACTATGATACAATGCAATCTGATATTATGTGCTTGCAGGAAACATACATGGCATTATGCATGTAGAACAAAGAATTCCCAAATCACAATTAAATATCAAGTTACATTACACATGGGGTGATGATATTGGTGAAAAAACATGTAGCAATTTTGGAGCATATACATATCGAAGAAAATAATGTTGAGGTGGTGCTTGCAAAATTCTTTTTCCTTGAAACAAAAATTGCGATACTGAATCTGTATGTTGCTCCCCATGCAGTGTTCTCCAACATAGCAGATGTTATTTCCAATGCATTGGGCCATTTCCATCTGAACGGACCATTGTGCTTCTAAGAGACTTCAATATTGACATGCTACAAAATAATAGCAAAACAAAAGAATTGGAAAACTACATGTGCAAATACAGTCTTCGCTTTCTTTTGCACAACACAAGCCCATCTGCAAAACACACTTATTGAGCATGTGTGGTCGACTGTGCCCATTCCTCAATACAATATGTTTATCTTAGACACATATTGGTCTGATCACGATACAATTAGTATTGCACTCGAATTATGAGATATACATCAAACATTTTGCAAAGTCATATTTCTATGTTTCAAAGCATATTTGTATAGCTTGTTGCAAAAGAAAAAAAACAAATTATCCAACTTCTTAGTTTTCCCTCATTTGTACACATATTGGTCTGGTCTAGACGCTGCAAAGAACTCCTAGCCATAGATACAGAGGAATCCATGCAAAAGGTGCATTTCAATCTGCCCATGTTCAATATTAAATAGTTTTTTGTTTACTTTGTCTCTATTTGTTGAACTGGTTTGCAGCTCTGTTTTTTTTTTAACCTCCTTTGACACTCCATATCTTCCTCTACATTCACTTGTCTTCGTGTGATATACATATTCAATGTTGAGCTCGCTAGTCCTGGAGTTCGTCTGTCAATTTGTATATTGCGGAACTGTGAATGTTGTTTGGAGGACACAGAACAATAGAAGTACAATGTTGAGCCAGCTAGCCTACATGTTTGCTTTTGTATATCATGCAACTCTGGATGCTATTTGCAGGACACGGAACATTAGAGGCCCAGTTTAGAGCCCGCCAGGCTGCAAGTCCCCCATCCAAAAAAGTGGCTAGGTATGGAATAAGGGATCTGTACATGCTCTATAACATGTCATGTCCATACTTTATAACAGTACATATTTAGTATGTATTTCTCGTTTCTCGGAGCCCACCATCCCTGGAGTCCATCTCTCAATTTTTATATCGCGGAACTGAATAGAAGTACAATGTTGAACCATCCAGCACGCAAGTCTACTTGTCAATTTGTATATCGTGCAAGTCTGGGTGCTATTTGTAGGACACGGAACATTAGTGGCCCAGTTTAGAGCCCGCCAGCCCGCAAGTCCATGATCCAATAGAAGTACAATGTTGAGCTAGCCATCCCGCAATTCTACTTGTCAAATTGTATATCGCGCAACTCTGGGTGCTATTTGCAGGACATGGAACATTAGAGGCCCAATTTACAGCCCATAAGTATGGAATAAGGAACTTGTACATATTTACTATGTATTTCTCGTTTCTGGGAGCCCACCATCCCTGGAGTTCGTCTGTTAATTTCTATATCATGGAAATTAGTAGAGGTACAATGTTGAGCCAGCCATCCCGCAAGTCCGCTTGTCAATTTGTATATCGTGGAATTGTGGGTGGTATTTGTAAAGCACGGAACAATAGAGGCTCGTTTTTTAGCCTACCAGCCCGAGAACCCGCGATCCAAAAAGTGTACATGCTCTACAAAATCTCATCCACCCCGCACATCCGCTTGTTAATTTGTATATCGCATAACTCTAGGTGCTATTTGTAGGACACGGAACAATAGACGCCTATTTTTTTAGCCCGCTAGCCTGAGAACCTGCGATCCACAAAGTGGGCAAGTATGGGATGTGATATTCGTACATGCTCTATAAAATCTCATGTCCATACTTTATAAAGGTACATAATTAGTTTTGCCTGATTTATACACATATTGGTCTGGTCACCACACAGTTGGTGTTACACATGGATTATGGAATATGCACTACGAGTCCAACCAAGCCCTTTCGTTTCCTTAGCCAATTTTATGTCTGCAGTTTTCCCAGTATGCGTGATTGAACTCTCGTTCCTCATGTTCTGAGTGTGCATCTTGCATCCAAAACTTGGTAATCCATGTCTATGGTCGCAGGTTCCCAGAGAGCAGAGTGGCAAATTTCATGTCCATCTATATCTCTACATCACAAGTGCAACCGAAGGTCATTCGTTTTCATAGTTCCCAATTTTTATCGCAACAGGGTCCTTTGTGGGCACCATCCAGCTCCCATGCCCCGTGTGCGCGGTATACATCTTGCGCCCGAAACTTCAGCGATCTGCAATTGGACTCGTACTCGAAGCTTGCGACTCATTTGCTAGTTTTTCTTTAATTAAATTGTACAATATCAATATTTATTATTAATAATTTAGTACTTGGAAATAATGTTTTTAGATAATGTTAGCTATATAACATGTACGGTATATGTTATACATGTAGACAATCCCAATCTTGAACCCACCAGTCCTGGATTCCATCTGTCAATTTTTGTATCACAAAACTCCTTGCGTTGCGTGGAGGACACAGAACAATAGAAGTGCAATGTTGAGCAAGCTATTCCGATGTTCGCCTGTCAATTTGTATATCGTGGAACTGTGGGTGTTATTTGTAGGACACAAATAATAGAGACCCAATTTTCAGCCCGCCAGACCGAGAATTCGCAATCAAAAAAGTGGCCAAGTATGGAATGAGGGATTTGTGCATGCTCTATAAAATCTAATATCCATACTTTATAAAAGTACATATTTACTATAAATTATTCGTTCCTCGGAAAATTTCTAGGTCCGGAATTGGCGGATACATGTGTTCAAATTTCGAGTTACTTTTATATTGTCAGCTTGACTGTCCACTTGCTCGTTTCATTTTGTACATATTACATGTAATATGTGTTACATATTACATGTAATCTCTAATACATATTCAATTTTGAGCCTGCCACCCGCGGAGTCCGTCTGTCAATTTAGAGCTCGCCAACCCGATAACATGCGATACATATTACATGTAATGTGTAATACATATTCAATCTTGAGTCCACCAGTCATGGAGTCTGTCTGTGGATTTGTATATCGCGGAACTCCGAATGTTGTTTGGAGGACACGGGACAAAATAAGTGCAATGTTGAGCCAGCCAGCCCGCAAGTCCGCGATCCAAAAAAGTGGCTAAGTGTGGAATAAAGGATCTATACATACTCTATAAAATGTCATGTCCATGGTTTACAAAAGTACATATTTAGTATGTATTGCTCCTTTCTCGGAGCCCGCTAGCGCTGGACTCCCTCTGTAAATTTATATATCGCGGAACTTAATAGAAGTACAATGTTGAGCCAACCAGCCCGCAAGTCTGCTTGAAAATTTTTATATCATGGAATTCTGGGTGCTATTTGAAACGCACGGAACAATAGAGACGCGTTTTTGAGACCGCTACCCCGAGAACCCACGATCGATGTTGAGTCATCTAGCCCGCAAGTCCGCCTGTCAATTTGTATATTGCAGAACTCTGAGTACTATTTGTAGGACACAAAATAATAGAGCCCTGCGTTTTAGGCCGACAGCGTGAGAAACCGCGATCCACAAAGTGGCCAAGTTTAGAATGTATTATCCGTACATGCTCTCTAAAATCTCATGCCCATACTTTATAAAGCTACATATTTTTTGTACACATACTGGTCCGACTGACCGAGAGACAGTTGGTGTTGCACATGAATTATGAAATATACAGCATGAGTCTGACCGAGTCCTTTCATTTCCTTAGCCAAATTTATGGTCGCGGGTTCCCGGCTATGCCTTCTCGAACTCTCATTTCCATGTCTATGGTCGGGGGTTCCCAGATGGCGAAGTGGCAGCTTTCATGTCCATCTATATCTCTACATCACGTGTCCAACTGACCGCCATTAGTTTTCATAGTTCCCAAATTTTATGGATGTGGGTTACTTTCTCAGCGCCATCCATCTACCATGCTACAATTGCACCCGGACTCGAAGCTTGCCAGTCATTTGATAATTTTCTTTGATTAAATTATACAATATCAATATTTAATATTCATATTTTAGTACTTGGAAATAATGTTTTTAGATAATGTTAGATATATAACATGTATGTTATATGTTATGCATGTAGACAATCGCAATCTTGAGCCCGCCAGTTGTGGAGTCCGTCTGTCAATTTGTATATGGCGGAACTCTGCTTGCTATTTGCAAGAAACAAAACAACAGATGCCCAATTTTGAGCACGCCAGCCCGAGAACCCGTGATCCAAAAAGTGTCTAAGTATGGAAGTCAGCCTGTCAATTTCTATATTGCAGAACTCCGAGTGTTGTTTGGACGACACGAACCAATACAACTGCAAGGTCCAGCCACCTAATTAAATTGTACAATATCAAAATTTGTATATCGCAGAACTCTGATCCGTAAACAATCGTAATCCTGGGCCTGTGAGCTTTGTAGTCCGTCTGTCAATTTGTGTATCACAGAACTCCAAGTGTTGTTTGGAGGACACAGAACAACAGTAGTGCAATGTTGAGCCCGCAAGTTCGCTTCTCAATTTGTATATTGTGGAAGTTTGGGTGCTATTTCTAAGGCATGGAAAAATAGAGGCCCAATTTTGAGCCTGCCAGCCCGAGAACCCGTGATCCAAATACTGTACATGCTTCCCTTTGCTATGCTCACTGAAATCCTACACAAAATCTCCATGCTCTACAGGCTACTCAGAATTGGAATGTCATTCGTGGGACCTCGGGTTAGACCATTCACGAAATCTTCAAACCCTAGTTCTGAAAATGAGAATGACCGACATTTTCCTATTCCTTAGCCACTTTCCCGCAATTCTGCAAATATACAAGCCGTCTTCTGTTGAACTGCACCATCATGCCCTCTTACGTTTTACGCGTTTTGCAGTCAAAAATTATGACTCATGCAGTTTCACCATTGGATAGTCACCCGTCCTCGCTATCTCCTATAAGCTTCTTTTGAAGCTCGTCTGACCGCTTTTCAGACATTGCTCTTCCCCGTCTCTGTCACCTTCACACCTGTCTATAATAAAAAAT
>JASDQU010102469.1:92474-103352 GCA_032191745.1 Picea mariana
TAAATTGTCATTGATGGGCACAAGGCTCGAGAAGATCTGTCATTAATATGTGCTAAACCAATATTCGTGGAGGCTTTTGTTATCTCTTCCCAGTGTTAATTTCAAATAACATGGAATGTCATTTACATGCCGTCGACTTGGTTCGTTAACGAAACCTCCAATCCTTAAATGTTCTTCACCATAACCGCCACCTTTGCACTTCTAAGTATGCAATAATTAAGCTTTACTTCTAACAAGTCACCATACATCAGGCATAGAGATTGTCATTAATGAGCGAAGAGCTCGAGGAGATTTTCCATTCGCACGCATTGAACCAACATTTCTTGGGGGTTATATTATTCCCTCCATTTGTTCATTTGAAGCAGCGTTTGGAGCAAACCAATGTTTTCATAAACTACTGACAGTACCTCCACAGCAATTCTGTAGAGATACAATGAACATCTTTGGACCTAAAGACCAGAACCGTCGCAGTAACAAAGCATCGCTCCAATGACCTGCCGCAGTAACAAAGAAACTCTTCATCCTAAAATTGATAGTTCTCACATGCTTCTCATGGAGAAGAAGGGAAAAAGAATTGTAGGGGAGGCGGACAAGCCCGAAATTGAGAGTGAAAACATGGATCTTGACGGTGATCTGGATAGGATATTCTGCAACCTTGATCAGCTAAGAGACGCAATTCACCATAGCTACCCAATGGACATAGTTGATGTTGAAATTTTTTACGAAGATGAATCCTTCGTGTTCCAGAGTGTTGTTTTTGAAAGCGAATCTAAAAAAATAATTATTGAAAAAAGAGATGTAAAAAATAAGAAAAGAAAACATCGTTCAGAACTTCACCTTGCCAATATGCAGGCATCCAAAATATCTGAACTTCACATGGCAACCGGAGATGCTCTTCATGATTCCATTGGAGTCATTGAGGCCGAGAATGCCAGACTAAAGGACCGGATCAAGGAAGTAGAGGAAGCTTTGTTTCATGTGCCATTGCTTGGCATTCCTTTGTCAATAGCCATGTCTGCAACTCCCTGCACCCCTGCAGCAAAGATAAAAGGCTCCTCCACCTTCCTCGCATCGTGTAGAGGATATGTGGAGAAAAATATCAACAAAAGAATGGAACTGATTACTAAGGCCTCGGAAACATCACAAAATATGAAATCCCTAGGAATTAGGGCACATAACTTGCTCGAACTTCTGCAGACAGATTTAAAAAATGAAGAAACTTTCCATTTGCACACGGTCATCCCTTTTGCCTTTCATGTCAACAACATACCAGACACGACAAGAAGACAACATGACCTCCCATCCAAAAAATGGCTCACTCAATTAGAAGCATGCTGGAAAGAGAAGGTGAAGACCCTGTATCTCATCGTCCAATCATGTGAGCAAGCAATATCAAAGAAAGAAACATTATTCACAAAACTCACCCAAATAGACTTAACCGGAAGGACCAACGAATTACAGGACCCTATCTTAATCGTCAACTCGTTGGAGTTAACCAAGCAAGCTTTCGATAAACAAGATGATAATTTCAAGGCATTGTCTTTAGAAATTTTTTATAGGATTCTTGAATATCAGGAAGAACACATGGACAAATGGCTAGACCGATATTCCATACAGAATGGAGACATTCATCAGGATCTGTGTAATATTTCTATTGATCTAAGAGAATTAGAAAATGAACTTTTCAACATTAAAATCTGGAATGACATCAAGGCCACCCCCTTGAGAAGCTACATGGAAGAGAATTTGGAGCGGGTCGCCAACGAAATCCAACAGGAAAAGGCATCAGCAAGCAAATAGAAAAAATACTTATATGGAACATCGCTACAAATACTTTGCTTATCAATCCAGTTATTCAAGCGGGTCGGAGATGAAAACCAACAGGAAAAGGCATCAGCAAGCAAATACCAAAAATACTTATATGTACCATCGTTGTAAGTCTATACTTATAGTCCTTTCTTTATCAATCCAGTTATTCCACCTTTTTTGAATAGAAATCTATAGCCAAAGACTGATATCTTCCCATTTCTACTTTTCAGGTATTGCATTGTACCGTCTCCCACTTCTTCTTTCCACGGTCCTATTTCTTGTACATATTTCCACTTCTTCTGACACATATATTTTTCTGCTTCGTCATTTTCCAAAATTAAATTTGACATAAATCACTCATTCAAATTTCAGATATCGTATTTGACATATATATATATATACTCATATATATGTAACATTCTTTTATATATATATATATATATAAATGTGATCAAATTGTGTTCAATATTTTTTCTACTCACACATATAGACAGTATGCCATTTCTTGCATCCTTACCACCTCTGCTTCATACTGCTTACCACATCTGCACTGCAATTTCAAGGCCCAAGTCCAATTGTGCTATTACATCAACACGAGGCCCTTCAAATTAAAATACTCTACAAGTCTGCTTGTCAATTTGTATATCGCGGAACTTTGGGTGCTATTTGTAGGGCACGGAACAACAATGCCCAAATTTTGAGCCTACCAGCCCAAGAACCCGCGATCCAAAAACTGCATAACTATGCAATGACGACTCTGTGCATGATCTATAAAATGTCATGCCCATAATTTATAAAAGTAAATATTTGGTATCTATAAAAGTAAATATGTACTTTATAAAAGTACATATTTCATATGTATAATTAATGGTGTCCAGGAACCTATAATTTGATAAATTACAATTTATTTTCTGTCCAGGAGGCCTTGTTTTAAAGAAAACTAATTCGGGAATCGTAATTTTTTTGAGTTTTTTGTCCACGAACCTATGTAACAAATGTTACTACTATTCTATTGTATGCTAAATTTTTTGTGTCCAAGAACCTTTTAAATGTATTACTATTGTACACTAATTTTTTTTCCCGCGCTCCTTTTAAATCTTTCCTGTACTATCAAACTTAGATACTAGGAACCTTCGTTGATGTACCAGTGATTAATACTTTTTGATCAATTTCTAATAAAACTAATTCGGGAATACAAAATTATGCATGGATACCACATGTACTACAACTTGCAACCCACGTGTTTGTACACGGTCGCATTTACTCCCATTCCAACCTGGCAGGGGCTACGCTGCCATGCAACACTTGTTAACACTCGCAGCATATTCAATACATCCTCCAATATTTTATCATATTCCATTTTATGTGTTTTTGTGTTGATATAAATTTTGTTTTCCAGATTCAAGAAAGGAAAATAAATAAATAAAAATGAACAAGCTTAATGCTCGGAAATTGAGAGAACGATAATGAAAACACTAACCAAGGTGTTGTTAGTGTTTGATTTTGTGATTTTATATGGTAAACAAGACTAATTAAACATTGGAAATGCAAATAACAACATAACCAAGATATAAAATGCAAAGATAAATTAATACAAGATCGTAAACGCATTTGAATGAAACACAAAAGTAATTTTAACCCAAAAAATTATAAATGAGCATGACAAGAGCTTTAAAGAATGCATTTGAATGAAACCAAAAAAAATAATATAAATGAGCCTGACAAAAGCTTTAAAGAGTAAAAAAGTTATTTTTGAGGAACTGCTAGGGTTTGATAGTCGTGGCGAGCTAGGGTTTAACAGTCGAGGCCACAGCAGAGAACAGCATGAGCAGTAAGGGGGGGGAAAGGGAACCCCCTCATACAAACAGGTAGTGGTGGATAGAGGAAAAGGGACAAGCAGTGGAGTCTTCAAGGCACCAGCGACAGGAACCTCGGGATTAGACCCAGGGAAGCATCAAGAGAGAAGCCGAGACAAAAATGAGACCAGGGAGGAAGTTGCTAAGGAAACTCATAAAGAGGCGCAAAAGATCGCGAAGGCTAACGGAACGGAGGGGCACAACCCCTGCAAGCCCAAAACAACAATGATACCCAAGGTGGTACTGGAGGACCCACAAACGCAACTCTACAGGGACCAGATGAAGACACATGTGCTAATATGCAAATTCATGGGGCTATGGCCCATAGAACAAACTCTGCGCAACTGGATTAAATATCACTGGAAGCCAAATGGAGAAGTGGAGCTCCACCTCAACTCGAAGGGTTTCTTTACAACAGTCTTTATTAACCTGGAGGATAGGGATAGAGTCTTCAAGGGAGGTCCATACTTCCACGCCTCAGCGGGACTCTACATGCAACCCTGGAAAGAAAACTTTTCCCCGGAGAAAGAAACTTTCAAAAAGGTACCAGTCTGGCTGAGATTTTATTCCCTACCCCTAGACTATTGGTTACCCTCTACCTTTGAAGCAATAGGAAACAAACTAGGGAAATATGTGAAGACCTCAGAAGCAACCCTAAAAGGAAGATACACATCATATGCAAGAATTTGCATATAGATGGACGTTTCTGGAGCACTCCCAGAAGCCATAAGTTTGGAATTCATGGATGAGGAATGGATCCAAAACATAGATTATGAACAAATCCCCTTTAGATGCAAAAGATGCCATGAACATGGACACTTGATCAGAGAGTGCCCTCTAAACAAAAAGCAGGAAGCGGAAAATCCCAAAACCCAGCAAGACAAGGAAGGGTTTATTACCCCGAACCCTAGGAACAGAGCTAATAAAAAGAAAAATAAAACCTCGACAGGAAATACCCAGGAGACCTGGAATACAACGGAAGGAAGGGACCAAACATACAAAGGGACAGCAGAAGACAAGGACTTGACAAAATTTCCAGAAGTCAAAGACCAAGCAACAAAAGAGCCCACCCAACAACCAAACAATACAACAGTTCAAGGCAGTTGTGCAACCCCGATGGATGGAGAAACAAAAGACAACAACACCGCCATGAAAGACGCAGAGGGGGATGAAGAAATGACCCCAAGCGAAGTAGGTACAAAAGACCCCGATCTCAGAAACTTGGTGGAAAGGGAAGGCATATACCTTCCGCACATATTAGAACAATGGAAAAGGTAGGGAGTCGACAACGTACCAACAGAGGAACTCGACCGCATCCAATACTTGTTCCTCCTACGGGAGGAAGCCAAAGCCAGAGGAAAAAAACGCACACACAGGGAGATAGGACACCTAGGAGTGAAATCCGACGAGGGACAATCACAGCTATTACCCAAACAGATGAGGAGGAAAAAAGGCAGGAAATCAGACAGCGTAGCACTACAAGAGCTAGGAGCGCTACTGATCAACTCGGGTAAGATCAAAAAAATCTTTCCCCACTCTCCCCCACATGTTTAAATGAAGGTCATAACTTGGAATATAAGAGGCCTAAACAGCCCAAGAAAATAAAGAATCCTTAGGAATAAACTAAAGCAATAGCAATCGGATCTCTATTTTATTCAAGAGACGAAATGTACTAAAAACATAATGGAGTCAATCGGTAAACAACACTGGGGCAAGTACAATATGGTATCCATCGAAGACCACCAAAGGTCAGGCGGCATACTCATGTTGTGGAACCCATAGATCCTAAATTTAATAGCATCCGAAGCAACCAGGTACACCCTAATGGTGTGCATGCAAATCATAGGAAACACTGAGGAGATTCTCTACACAAATGTGTATGGGCCAGAGGAAAAGAAAGGAATGATCCGAGACCTAGAAGATATAAAAGGCCGAGCCACCAACCTCCACTGGATCCCGGCAGAGGACTTCAACATTATCACCTCCCTTACGGAAAAAAAAATGTGGTATGAGAAGACTGGATTGGGATGCGGAGGAGTTTTCAAATTTTATAGACAGAGCGAAGATGGTAGATCTCCAAACTAAAAATGGCCAGTTCACCTGGAGCAACAAACGGATGAACCAGTTTCAGGTAGCTATGAGACTTGACCGATTCCTTATATCGGAGTCAATCATTTTGCATGGGCTAATCTTAGATTGAAACATCCTACCCTGGGGTGGTTCTGATCACTAGCCAGTGCAACTGGAAGCTGGCTTCCAAACAACACCTAAGAGCAAACCCTTCATATTCGAGAAATTCTGAATTGATCACTCGACTTTCAAGGAAAAAATTAAATAGTGGTGGCAAGAGGAGCAACCAGAGCAAGGGACTAGGATGTTCAAACTACACAAGAAACTTAAATACATCAAAAATAAACTCAAGGAATGGAACAGGGAGATCTTTGGGAATATAAACACAGAGAAAAATGGCATCCAAGAAAAAATGAAAAAACTCCAAGAAACTTGCATGCGGGAAGGCTATACAGAGGACTGAAAAAGGGAAGAGCTCCAAATGAACTAAGAGTGGGAGGTGCGATGCCAGTAGGAGGAAACACTCTGGCATCAGAAGTTCCGCATCCGATGGCTAAAGGAAGGAGAGCGGAACACCAAGTTCTTCCATAGAACAACCATGGCCAGAAGAGCCTATAACAAAATCTTGAAGATCAAGGACCAGGATGGAATCATGCGTGAGTCCCATCAAGAGATTGAAAGCGCTATGGTTAGACACTTCCACGAGATAGCCCAAGAACCACATCAAGATAGATCATAGGCCATTCAGAGGATAACCCAGCATATTCCACGCTTGGTTACAGAGGAACAAAACATCTTTCTGAACAAACCTATAGCCATGGAAGAGGTGAACCAAGCTCTCCATAAAATGCCCAATGGGAAAGCACCAGGTCCAGATGGCTTCACTATAGAATTCTTCAAAGCCTACTGGTAAATCATCAAACATGACATCTATAAGGTAGTAGAGGACTCTAGAAGGTCTACCTCCATCCTTAAAGCACTAAACACAACCATGATCACCCTAATCCCCAAAGAAAATGAAGTCAAAACTCCGGACTGATACAGACCCATAGCACTTTGTAATGTGATCTACAAGATCATCTCCAAAGTCATAGAAAATAGATTGAAACCCATCCTACCTTCACTAATCTCGCAAGAACAGGCAGGCTTCATGNCCAGGCCCATGAGATCATTCGCACCTTAAAACTTCAGAAGAGGGGGGGACTGTTAATACAGCTGGACCTAGCAAAAGCTTATGACAAAATTAGCTGGCATTATATGATCAAGACCTTGGAAGCCTTTCATTTTACCCAACATTGGATCAATTGGATTGTCAGTTTAGTATCCACAACAAGCTACTCGCTACTAATCAATGGAGCCTCTGCCAAACCTTTCTGACCCACGAGAGGGATCATATAAGGAGACCCGTTGTCTCCTTTCCTGATCATTCTGATGATGGAAGGCCTCAGTCAGAGCATAAAGAACGCAAAAACAACTGGGGAAATGACAGAGCTCAAACCTTTCGAAAACTTCCCTACTTCAACCCACCAACAGTTTGTGGATGATACACTACTCCACGGCATACCCACGGTCAAGGAAGCCAAAGCCTACAAATGCATCCTAGAATATTTTAGGAAAGCCTTGGGTGTTGAGATCAACCACTCCAAGTCGATGATATTTTTCTTTAATACCAATCCAACTATCTAAAGGAATTTGACCAACATTCTAGGTTTTGAACAGAAAACACTTCTAACCAAGTATTTGGTGATTCCTTTGACAGACAAAGTATATAAGTTGTCAACTTGGGAAGGAGTAATAAACAGGCTACAGGAGCGGGTAAAAAACTGGACGTATAGGTCCCTTAACCTAGCCGGAAGACTGATCCTAACCAAGACTGTTTTACAAGTCATCCCAACCTTTATGATGTCAGTCTTCCCCACTCCACAGGGGATCCTACAGAAAATCAGAGCCATCCAGAAGGACTTCCTGAGGCGAGGTGCTAAAACAAAGAAAAAATGGGCCTTGGTGGCCTGGGAGAAAGTTTGCAGGCCAAAAAGAAACGGGGGCTTGGGGCTACAAGATCCACAAATGACCAACAATGCATATGGGGCGAAACTCTGGTGGTAGTGGGTCAAAGAAACCGCAACACCTTGGGTAAACCTATGGAAGGCAAAGTATGCATTGGACACCCGTGACCAGGACAGAATCCGCTTTGGAGGAACCAGGGAAGGCTCAACCATTTGGAACCTAGCCCGGCGTGACAAAGCATGGATTCAGACACACAGTTTTTGGGAAATCAAGAATGGCAGAACAACCATATTATGGGAGGATGCTTGGCAGCAAGAACCAAAGATGGAAAACCCGGATAGAGGGATACTCCAACAGGACCTCATCACACAAGGAAAAATCAACATCTATCAATACTGGAAGTAGGGAATAGACCACAACAAATGGAGAATATGGGACAAGATTAATCCTCAGAACAATGAGATACCCACCACGACAATAAAAGAGGTGGAGGGGGAATTGGGTAGACGAAAAATAACAGTCATGGAAGGAGAGGACCAGTTGAGGTGGGGCAAAAAAGATGGAGGGGAATTCAACCTAAAAGAAGTCTGACACTATATGGCAGACCCAGACCAAGATAACCTGGCACAACACTGGGATAAGCTCTAGAACAGTCCCCATTGGCCAAAGATTAGGATCTTCCAGTGGCTAATATTACACAACCGCATCCTAACTTGGGATAACCTAAGGAAAAGAGGTTTCACTGGTTCGTTAAGATGTCAACTTTGTCAAACTCAGGAAGAAACAACCAACCATCTCCTTGATGACTGCGGAACTGTGGGACTAGGCAGAAAGTATCTTCTACCAGTCCAAAAGGATCCATGGTAACATTGTCGCAACAATCAAGCTCTGGAGAGAAAACTACAGCAACCAAGAAGAGGTGAACCTCTGTTGGACCCTCACCCTAGGAATGATCATATGGTCGATATGGAAGGAAAGGAATCGACGCATTTTCAGAAACCAAAGCTGGCCAGAAGGGAAGATCAAGGAAACAATAACCTCCATGATACGTGAGACGGTGATGACCCGCAACTACTAGAAGGGTAGAGCGCAACCCACAGATCAGGACTCCTGAGTCCTAGAGGTTTTCCAACTAGCAGGTGGGCGCAACTCCAATCCAAACAAACAGAAGCCGCAACTCTAAGTAGGTGTGCACAACTAGAAACCGCCACCTTCAGGTTCCCTCAAGATGAATTTCAACGGGGAGGTGAAAGGAAATCCAGGAAGAACAAGTTTGGGAGGAGTATTGAGGGATAGTAAAGGGAACGTCATATGACTGTATGCTGGAAGCCTGGGCAACTCAACCAATAACGCTGCAAAATTTGGAGCCCTGGAGACAAGCCTGGAGATTCTCATCCGAGAGGGGATGACGAACACCATAGTGGATGGAGACTCCACGCTAGTCATCAACACAATGAGAAAACTCCAAAATGGTACCAAAATAGGTAAAATCTAGAGGCACTGGCGATTGGCCTACCTACTAAAAAAAATCCAAGAGCACTTGCGGACAAGGATCACTGTGGAGTTACATTGAGTGAGGAGGTCAACAAATGGACTGGCCGACAGAATAACAAACGAGGGGGTCGAGAACGAAGGTCCAGAACTGGACACAATCTGGCGCAACATCCCGCAAGCTCAATTCCGGGCAAACTACACCCAACTTGCGGCAAAAGACTAGGAAAACAGGAGTAGTACGGAAGATTATGGCAAGAATGGAGGCACAACAGACACTGAAGGACATGTAGGTCCTAGACAAGAGTTGATGGCCCACCAATCAAATAAGGTTATAAATGCAGATGCAGATCACACATCAGGTGAAGGTATGGCACCACGCTCCCATCAATAAAAAGAAGTACAGAAGTTACCTATTGGAAAGCAGAAGAGATAACTCGCGGGTGGAAAAGGACGAAGGATGAAAAGTTACACTAGGGCCAAGTAGGAGCACACCTCACCTAAGTACAAAGATGGGACGAGGAAAGGGATGGCATACAATGAGCAGGGCAAAGCATTGGCGCAGGGATAATGGCAAGATTATCGAGCGCACATGCTCTGGAACAGAAGATACTAGCGGGCAAGACCACCTTAAAGAGCAGGGCATGATTGCAAGGACGGGACCGTAGCCGGGTCGGTTCCATAAAGTCAGGGACACCAAAATTTACCACAGAACGAGGCATCGCAATTACAGGGGCCACCTTACTTACCAAAAGGGGGTGAAACGGAACAGGGAAAGAACCCAATGTAAGAACCACCACCTGCAAGTGAAGATGGTACACATGAAGAAAACCAGCAGCAAGAGAGGCCCCCAGGGGAAGGAACCTCCACAGAGCATCCGGCGGAAGACAAGAATCAAACATGTGGCCAAGAAAGCAAAGAGCACCTTCCACATGAACATAGACACCAAGGGGAAGAAGATCATTTAAAAATGGGAGGGAGAAATCAACAACGCCCGCAGGGGCAAAGCCTGGTCAACACTAAAACAGGAAGCAGGGGGGATACGGGACCCCAGAGCCACACAACCGAGGTTAAACCTCTACCACAGGACGGTGGAGGAAGCTTGGAGAACCAAAATGTTGATAGGAAATATGTGTGTGTACCGGGGGGAGACCAACAGGACGGAAACCAAAGAGAAAAAGAAAGAGCACATAGGAATTATCAACCGCCTCAGTAACCTGGATGCGGGGGTAAAAAGGCTGGTGGAGGACCAGAAAAGACGATAGGAGAAACTGGAGCGGATGGCAGGGCAATTTCATCTCTATCTACTCTACGTCCACCATTTAGATATCACTCCAACCGACCGAAATGGAACCCCAGCATGCATAAGAAAGCTACGTCTGGTGGAACAAAGGGAGGAGGACACGACACAACAGGAAGGGGATGAAGAGCACCCCATCAACCTAGACTAGCATAGGACCCGCCCAGATCATGTCTCTCAGAGTAGGAGCTAACACCACTATGTTTAGAATTTTTTATTTATTTTGATGAATTTTTTTAGACTGGATTATGGTAGCCTGGGTTGGTTTCCCGTGGTGGCGACCCAAGCACTTCTTGTTTATTTTCAGATGTTGCATTCCAGGGACCCCGGATCTGGTTTCCGTTC
>JASDQU010102469.1:103421-120631 GCA_032191745.1 Picea mariana
ATTTACAAAAAAAAAAAAAGAGTAAAAAAGTTATAAGGGGGTAATGTGACCAAAACTCTATATTTTATTCCATGTAAAGATTATCCTTGAGATTGCATTTGGGGAATACAACAACCACTTAGAGCTCCTATGAAAGCTAAATTCATTCTACTTAAGTCAAGTCCCAATGTTTTTTAGAGATACGAGGACGCTAGAGACCCGAAATAAGGAGGGAGATAAGAAAGGGCGTTGGCTAAACGTTCTATTTTTAAGGTTTTTTTTTGTTGGAATCTGACAATGTAAATTTGGAAAAAATCACTATTTTTTGTTGTTTAAATTTCATTTTTGAATGCAACGTGATGAAAAACCCCCAGGGCACTCGGATTATACAAACTTAGCCACTCAAATCTACAAATCCAACCATTCATCACCGAATTTTGGGCAAAATCAAATGGAAAAAGTTGTTGAAAACCTACAAAAAGTAGAACGTTTAAACTACTGCATAAGAAAGTAGTGCATGACTTCAAAAAGGGAATATGGAGCGCTTGGACCAACTCATCATTGCTTATGTTAGTAAGCAATTAGAAATAGGTAGATTTGTAGTAAAGCAACTAATTCCAACAAACATAAAATGATATACTTGAGTATCATGAGGGATAGTTTCCACCAAAATAGTGTTTTGAACCCAAAATGTATTCTCGTTGTCATTCAGTGCCATCAGATCCTCTAAAATATAACATATGGAAGTGAATATGATAAATCACTTGTAATATTGGCGGAGCTTGTGATCATGTCATTTATTTCTCCATGTCTTCACTTTATAATGACTTTGACGACAAAAAAGGTAGTTATCAATTGCTTTTTAGAAAATAATGAACAATTAAAACTTAAATGATCTTTTAGGATAAAAGTGTATCAATAAAAAATATACTAATATCCAAGGTTCATATCCTAGGAAAACTCGAAAAAGAGGGACCCACCACCAGGCACAATTTAAAGTATCATAAGCCACCACAAGTTGTGACCTCCCGGAGATGTCTCACCTTATAATTCTTAAACCCAATTGCCCTCCTCGTGTCTACCTCTTTTCCTTTTTATAAACTCAAGAATAATAATAAATAAAAAATATGTAAATTAGTGGAACATCATAAATATAATACCACAACCATTATTAAAATCCAACATCGCATTGTTGTCCACATAACACTAATATAAATAATTAAAAAATGTTGGAAATAAAACATCACAATCATGTTGCCACCAAATTAAGGGTTCCTTGGCAACGTAGTCCCTGCCGAGTTAGTTGGGAAATACATGTTGAACAATGAAACTTAATATAACTAAATGCACAAGTAATGAATATTTTTTGTCAAAACATAATAATTGAAGGTTGTTTGTTATTCAAAATGTATAATGAACCGTAAGTTGAATTTCCTTTATTTGGCTTTTTTAAATCTATTTATTTAAAATTTTATTTAAAATAAAATAATAAAATATCTCTATATTCTAAAGATAATATAATCTAAATAAAAATATAATGTAGATAATAATATAAAATTGTGTGATGTAAATAACTTAAATTAATTATATTATCTTTATGTTCCAAAGATAATATAATAGTAGTTTTTTTTTACATTTTCAAAACTATTATCTATCTATCAATCAAATCAAAAACCCATTCATCTTACTAATTTTATTTATTTATAAAGATAAATCTTTAATCAAAACCCTAAATTTTAATTTATAAAAATGTTTTCTTTTACATTTCATATTATTTAATATTAATTTGGTTTTTTTAAATTAATACATATAAAAATAAAAAATAATATATTAAAATTTACTATAAACATTAAAAATCATAAATCAGTAAAATAATATTCACTATCAAAAAATAATATACTAAAATTTACTATAAACATTAAAAATAAGAAATAAATAAAATAATATTCATTATAAAATTTCTGGCTCGTACATCCATCGGCAACCGGCTTCTAGTGACGGTAACCACCCGCCCGCCCACTAACCACGTGCTCCCCCATGGATTGTCTTGAAATCATCTCCATGTCCATTTAGCACCAAATCTAGCGGCAATTTCCGTCTATTGCCTGCCCTTTTACCAAAATAGAAATCCCCGACACTTGACGCTCTTTACCACGGTAAAATAAATAAACATAATGAAAATCAGTATATATAAATATTTTGGTAGGTACAACACGCCCAATGGTCAAAATTTTCGACATTAATGCATCCTGTGATCCGGCAGGGACCGAAGAAGGCGGCATGGAGTTGGTTGGTTAAATAAACATTTTGAAAACGCTCAGGCTTTATTTGGTCTCTTCGTATTATTTCCTCGTAACTTCTCGCTTTGCTAATTCCATCCTTATTTTAATTCGCTCTGCGTTTTTTATGCGATATAATAACAAGAGTTAATATTTTTGTACAATGAGCCTTAATAAATACAGTGAAACAACATGCTCCCTCCATTCCTTGTCAAAGTGTCAAATCCATTAATTGTGTAATCAATTTTATACATTGAATGGCGTGAAGCCGGCAATAACACTTCAAAGATATCAGCCAATTAAATTTAAGAAAAATATATTTTTTTATTATTAAAAAAAATACATATATTGATTTCCTATGTTACGCATTGGATACAGCACATCAATATAAAGTCGACAATAAACTAATACATAGTCAAAGGGCAACTCATTGCTATAGTCCCAAGCCTTTGGAAGAGACTAATAATCATATGCAAATCGGATCATGTGTACATCCATGTCAAAACTAAATAATAATATGTTGTTCATGATATCCAAAACTAAAAAAAAAAAAAATCCATAAATAATAACCTTGAATATACATCTCCAACTTAAAAAGTCATGCCAAATACCATCTTGCCTCTACACTTAACCTTTTTATGAGTCGTGAGATGGTTCTCTCCCCTCACCCCTAAAAAAAACTCACATTTCAACCAAACCATAAAGAAAAACCATGAACCAAAGAACCCTATTACTCCAATATTACTCCAACATCATGCATGTGACTCAACTAAAAATTACATAAATCAAATATGCATGCAAGGAGTCAAAAGCAACAAGCTTAGAGTTGTGGCATTTAGTTTCATAGTCCAAGGAAGGGATAATACATATTAAATAGGAAGTGAGGGAAAAAGGTAAGGACCTTCTTGCTAGCTAGAAAGTTTAACTAATGGCTATTGACTTCAAACAATTTTGCATTGTGTTTGCAAAGGAAGGCTTGTTTCTGAATAAATAAGTTTGCAATTTCATTTAAATATGCACTTAAAATAGTTAAACAACGGGGTTTTATGAATAGGAAAATAAAGTACATGATGTTTTAAATGTTTTTTTAGTTTGAGTCATCCAAGGATTTTAACTGCAAGACACATGCCACATAAAACAAAGTTGATATTTGTGAAAAGGAAACATTTTTTGAAACATTGAGATAGAAGTGATAGGCCATGGAGTGCTAAAATGAATGCACACATTCAAATACAGCACACATTCAGATACAACACACATAGATAAAAGGTGGGTCGCAACCTATGTATGCAGACAATTAAGTCACCAAAGCACATGGAGCCATCAACAAGGGTGATAGAACACGAGCGAAGAATGAAAAGGTGTACCCATATTCATACAACATTATCTATATGAATACAAAATAATGCCCATAAAAATATGAGCAAAATAAATGGTAACAAAAATGTCAAGAGGTTGAACCATGGGAAATGACGAAGGCCATATCGATTTTATGAGAAATGTAAGACACAACAAGCGGTTAAATGTTAGCAGTGAAGCAAAATGAATCTTTGAGAAACCACTGGAAATAACTACCACGACCAACAAAGTCAAAGAGTAGTTAGGAAATTACCAGAACTTTCCCATTCACCCCAGAATGTATGTAACCTAGACGTTTCTAGATTGAACTATAATATGAAGTTTTCTAACATCGAAGGCTCAAGACACTTAGGATTAAAACTATAAATACATGTAAATTCTTTGTTGTTTGTGCGTTTTGTAATCAAGCAATGAGTAATTGAATGTAATCAATGTTGTTTTGGCTATTTCTTGTGTTTTTTTATGCTCCTCTGTTTTTATTTCTTGTTCCTCCGTTTCCCCTCTGCGATTTCTCCAGATTTGTAACCTCTCCTTCGTTTGCTCATAAATTGTGTTAGAAAGAAAGAAAGTATTTTTAACATCCACGAGGCTAAAAATAGCCTATGGGACAGATTGTTTTTCCATATGGCTTTTGTATTCGGCCCTTTTTCTATGAAGTTTTACAATAATCGCTCTCAGCTTCTCAACAAACTCTTTGCTGAATAGATTATCCCAAGAATTAGCTGCCAGAATACCTGCATAATTTTCCCTGCTATCTTTGAGGGCCTCACATTCTAAAATGAAATGTTTTTATGTTTCCACTTTTCCGGACGAGCATAAAATACATACTCTTTCTTCCCACCTTTCTTTTGGCATTTTTCTCTCTGTTTGCTAAAATCACGGTGCGAGTGGGAAAGTAAATCTAGTCCAAATTTCCTTGTGTGTATTGCAAGTCAGGATGCCAAGAGGATATTTATGGTCAATTAGTGTTAGGCAGTTTTCAAAAGCCCGATCTTTGTTTTGTTGGGAGATATTAAGTTGAAGAACTTGTTGAAATCATAGTCGTGTGTGTTGGGTGATCTCTTAATTTAACCTAACAATTGGTATCAAAGAGATAAGGTGAGAAAAGATCATTGGAACACTTGTAGCGCAAAAGGATAAACTGCAGGAAGTCATTGGAATGCCAAGAAGGATAAATTGTGGGAGAATCTGTCTATCAATGCAGAAGGAGAAATCACAGGCCATTAGAAGACTTTGGTCTACTAATTTGGTGAAAAAAAATTCTTCTTTTTGGGTGACTTGCGGTCCTATGACTGATTTTGTAGTGATCAAGAAGATTCCAACACTGGTTGAAGGATTGATTGAGAAACACCAGGTTATCATGGAGACAACAACTCTAAGTGACATGGAGAAGTTGAACGGGGCTAATTTTTCCCTATGGAAATCACAAATGGAGGATATATTGATTTTGAGGGATCAATACTTTCCAATTGAGGGAATAACAAAGAAACCCTAATTGATGACGAATGAATATTAGCTCAAGCTAGACAGAAAGACCATTGCCACAATGTGGTAGTGTCTAACAAAGAGTCTTTACTTCAATGTGGTCAAAGAGAAGACAACATAAGGTATATGGTAAAAGATAAATGACCTATGTGAGAAACAATCGAGATCAAATAATGTTTTCTTGATGAAGAAATTATACAATCTCAAGATAAAGGAGGGCGCTTCAATAGCAAAGCACTTAAATGAGTTCAACATAATTACCAGCCCACTTGCCTCTATTAAAATAATTTTGGATGATGAGATTAGAGCCATTTTACTAATGTGTTTTATGTCAGACATCTCAAAAAATCCTATTGTAGCTATGAGCACTTCAACACTTGCAGGAACCCTAAAGTTTGATTATGTTAGTAGAAACTTAATGAATGAAGGGTTGCGACGTAAATCAATTGCAGAAAACTAGGGAGGAGAAGCTCTAACTCTAGTTGCTCATAGGAGGAAAATTGATCGAAACTGTCAAGGGTGTTCGAGGACAAGAGACAGATCAAAATTGAGAAGAGGAAGTCTCACTTATTATCATTATGGAAAATTGGGGCACATGAAAAAGGAGTGTCAAATATGGAAGCGAGAACAGAAGGATAAAAAACTAGCCAGGACAAATAAAAAAATCAGCCAACACAAATGAAGGTGAGACTACTACCGTAGTTTCAGACAACGAGGTTTTATTCACTGTTTCAATGGAATAGGCATGTTACTATACATATAGTTGTAGCATTGATTGGATTCTTGACTCTGAGGCATCTCACCATGTAACCCCAAACAAAAATAATTTCGTTGCATATAGTTTTGGTGATTATGGTAAAGTGCATTTGGGAAACAATCACTTTTGCAGCATTGTTGGAGTGGGAGATATCCAGATCAAGACAAAGGAGGGACAGCATATCTTATTGAAACAGGTTAGGCACATTCCAGATATGTGCAAGAGTCTGATCTCTGTAGGATGATTGGATGATGAAGGCTATTCCACAACGTTTGGAAAAAGTGGCTGGAAATATAGTAAAAGGGCATTGATCATGGCTAGAGGATCCAAGACAGGAACATTGTATACCTTAATAGTGGTAATAGAGAAATGAAATGTGATTGTTGTTGCAAGAGAAGAAATCTCAATAAATTTATGCCATAAGCTTCTAAGTCACATGAGTAAGAAGGGCCTCAAAATCCTTGCTGGAAAAAAATTGTTTCCAGGTTTGAAATCATATAATCTTGACCTTTGAGAGCATTGCATATATGGTAGGAAACGAAGGGTTTCATTTATTAGAAGTGGTCGTGAACGAAAAACAAATTTATTAGAATTGATACATTATGATGTGTTTGGGCTAAAGAGTAAATATTAAGTCACTAAAAGGAGCCTCATACTTTGTCACATGCTGATGTGTTTGGGCCAGTAAATATTAAGTCACTAGGAGGAGCCTCATACTTTGTCATATTTATAGATGATGCATCTAGGAAGGTTTGGGCCTACCATATGAGAAGTAAAGGTGAAGTATTTGAGATATTTCAAAAGTTTCGTGTTGATGTTGAGAGAGAAACTAATAAATCACTCAAGTGTTTGAGGACAAATAACGGTGAGGAATATTGCTCCAATGCATTCAAAGAGTATTGTAATAGGTTTGGCATAAAGCATGAGAAGATTGTCCCTCTTACTCCTCAACATAATGGTACCGCAGTAAGAATGAATCACATTGGCATAAAGAAGGTGAGGAGTATGTTGCCAAATTTTGGATTGGAGAAGCATTTTTGCGCAGAAGCAGTAAAGACAACTTGCTACCTAATAAATTGATCTTCTACTACAACGTTGGATGGTGGCATCCTTGAAGAAATTTGGACTGATAAGAGGGTAAATTATTCTCACCTAAAAAATTTTGGATGTCAAGCATTTGTGCATATTCCTAAAGAGAATAGAACTAATCTAGATTGATCCGGGATCTTTTCGTCCGATGACTTATTAAAGAACTGTATTAAATGAGCATAAACAAAAGTACACCATAAAGAAGGAAAAGCTCAAAAGGAAAGAGACATAAGCATGGAATATGAACACAAAGAACTTGATAACGGAGTTTGTCCCTTGTGGACTACATCTCCGGGTCCTGCTCTCAAATGGGTAGGTCGTTTTATTAACTCCACAAAAGAATTGGGCAAAATACATAAGTATACCTCATTCTAGAGTTAAGCTACAAAAGATTTGCTCATATTATAAAACTAACACCACCACTGCATTCGTGGTGTTGTTTTACCTAGAAATGAATGTCTTCATGCCTCAATCCGAGTCGGACACTTTCAGTCCCCCAAGACACCCCTGCTTCGGTTTTCATGCCACAACACCTGCAATAAATCACTGGCTCTATCTTGAAATACGTGCAAAATCAAACTGTGAAAAAGGGTCGTACATGTCTGTACTGTACGAACGCGCTTGGTTTGCCCCCTTCTCCGTGCTCTTGTGTGTCCCGAATGCACTGCTCGAACACCCTTATATACAAAAACTTGGCAGGTGTGTAATAAATGAAATTGTTGGTGTGTTGTTTAGAATGGCTAAACTTAGGGCGCGGTTAGGCACAGGTCCCGAAATTAAATCTCGTGGAATCCCCTTTTTTTGGCAAGTTGTTATAACAAAGGCGCACTCTGCTAAATATAGCAGGCGGCCACTTAATTGGCGGAATGGTAATAACTGGCAGAGTATATGCTAAATATAGTGGTTTGTTGGGTTAAACCCCTAAGTGGGCGGAAGACCATGGTCGTATGGCACTAGAGCATGTGAACAGGGGCTTGGCCAAAGGCATAGCCCCTCCCTTTGGCACCTTAGTTCAAAGCTTTAGTTTAAATATTATTTGGAACATATTATTAACAAGCAATATGGTGTGGTGTAGTGGTAGCATGGATTTGTGGGGCCTTTGGGCTAGTGAGAGGTAATGAGTTTGAATATGGTGGAGTGATAAAACTTTTTCCCAACCTCCATTGGAGGGGTGCCACATGGCAGCCCATGACTAGGCCACGTGTCACCATATAACTTGTTCACAAAACTGCCACTTGTCGCAACTTGATTTGTCCATGAAACTGACACATGTCATCACCTACCTTGCCCACATGTCTGCCATCCTTGCCACGTCATATTGCCAAATCAGTTGTGCCACGTGGAACCACTGCCACGTTTCACCCTTGCAGTGTTGCCACGTGTCACTTTGACTTTTTGACTTTTGACCAAGTTTGATTGAACTTCGACCGCTTATAACTTTTGATATGAACTCTGTTTGACGAGCCATTTGTGTCGTTAGAAAGCTTGTGACTCGCTCTTCACGATTATGCCATTTTCATTGAGTTTTAGGAACTTTGAATTTTTTCCCTTTTGTTGTCTGTCGAAGCCATTCTGAGCGTTATGATTTGCTTATGTGCATTATGAGGTGTTCTTAACCTTCTCTGGATATTTTTTGGATCATAGATGATAAATTCGTTAAGTGTATTTTTCTAGGATACACGGATGGTGAGTTTGGTTACCAATTACGAGATCCAACTGCAGATAATTTTATTCGAAGCAGGAATGTCATATTCAATGAGTTAGAGATGTTTAAAAATTCTACAGTAATATGGAGGTCAAGAAAGTTGTTGATAGATTTGTTGAACAACAAATTGATACTCCACCATTGCAAGAAAATGGTCAGCATATTGAAGAGGAAATTGAACAACAAATATAATATAATGAACAAAAACAATAAGAAATTACATAACAACCATTGCAAGAAGTCCAACCTGAAAATGCACCACCATGATTGGCCCGCAAAACTACTAGGCCTCACAAGACTTCACAAAGGTATCCTCCCTCGAATATATTTCATTCACTAATGAAGGTGAACCTAATTGTTTTTAGGAGGCTTGTAAAGTTGCGAATGACAAAAAATGGAAGAAAGCAATGGAGGAAGAAATGGGGTCCTTATTGGAAAATGAAACTTGGGAGTTGGTAAAGCTTCCAAAAGGAAGAAAATATCTATAAAACAAATGAGTGTACGGGATTAAGCATGAGGGAGAAGGGGAAAAAGGAAAGATACAAGGCAAGGTTGGTCGTGAAAGGATTTTCTCAAAAGGAAGGCATTGATTTCATTGAAATATTCTCTCATGTTGTTAAGATGTCATCTAGTAGAATTATTCGTGGTCTTATCGTTGCTTTAGATTTGGAGTGTGAAAAATTAGATGTAAATACAACCTTCCTTCATGGTGAGTTGGAAGAATATATTTATATGGAGCAACCGAAAGGTTTAAAAATAAAAGGTAAAGAAAACTCGGTTTGCAGGTTGAAGAAGAGCCTCTATAGACTGAAGCAGGCACCTCGCTAGCGGTATAAGAAATTTGATTCATTTATGTTGGAACATGGTTTTGAAATACTAGAGGGTGATCATTGTGTCTACATTCAGAGGTATGGCCATGAAAAGTACATTATATTATTTCTATATGTGGGTGGCATGTTAGTTATTGGACATTATAAGAATATGATTCACAGGTTGAAGAAGGACTTGCGCAATTGGTTTGCAATGAAAGATTTGGGTCCAGCACAACAAATATTGGGCATGAAGATCATACGTGACAGAAAGGAGAGAAAAAATTGGTTGTCACAAGAAAAATATATCGAGAAAGTGCTTGATAGGTTCAATATGAAGGATGCCAAGACGGTTGGTACACCCCTTGCAACCCACTCCGAACTGAGTGTTGATTTGTTCCCTTGTGATGACAAGGAGAAAGAGGAATTGAATAAAATTCCTTGTGCTTCGACAATTGGTAGTTTGATTTATTCCATGGTATGTACTCGTGTAATATACCTCAATTTCGTCATAAAATAAATAAATAAATAAATCTTCTAAGCTCTAAGCTTGTAAAAATAGATTTATAATAAGAGAAATATCCTTATTGATTGTTGTGATACCCCATGTATTCAAACTTCCTTTTCTAGCATTACAGAACCATAGTCTAGCGTTTTCTTTTTGTGAAGTCATACGAGCATTTGTAAGGGATTAAAGTTTAAATATTTTGTAATACAAGGGATACTAGACCTAGGCCTAGTACTTAAGACCTCAGCCTCTTCTTTAACACATGTCTCCATAAACGCGCGCAAGTCTAACTCTAAGGCCCTGAATAACTAGATATACAACAAAGTAATGGTAGTCGAAACTTAATTGTTTAATTGAACGAGTTATTTTGAAGTGTTTCATGGTTGGTTAAGGACTACGAAAGGTGTCCTCGGCCATTCTTTGGTTGACTAAGAATCCTTCCCCACGACGAAAACCAACCAACTACCTAACTAGAAGAGAACCCCAAATGGACAGTTGATTGAAACTTACTAGGTTTTAAACTAAACTAACCATTGGTTCTAACTGGACTAGTAGTGACTAGAGGTTGATAAATCCAAAACATAGGTTCTTGAAAAGACCCAAACCGACCCTCGCAAATATGACTGGAGGTGTTGATAGTCGGGAGTTAATTCTCTGACCGGCCATTAATGGAGATGGGTGAGGGACAAGAGCCAACTCTCTACCCTCATCCAACCCAAGCACGCCAAATCGCTCAAGTCACATGGTGTATTTTCCTGTTGCACCCACTACATTCAATATGCACAGTTTCATGTTTAGGGTAGTAGCCATTGTTCATTGTCACATTGTGCGAGCCTGGTTCGAAATGGGCTCTGCTTTTTCGCATTGTTTCTTGACTTTTACTTTGCAAGGGGTTTGGTGGTATGGAGCGCCTCCCGGCTATTTCTGCTATCAGTAAGTGACAGTCCTATTTGCATATTCATTAATCAGACGTTCAACAAGATCATTTACCCTGTTATGGTTTATTGTTCTCGTGATTTCTTCCAAGCGTTTCATGTGAGTGGTAACTTGCCCATAGGCTCTTATAATCTCCTCCTACACTCGTTGTTGAGTTTCCTCTTCGTAATGTTCCATACTGTGCTTCTTCAGAGTTATGGTCGAGGGTTTATTTGACTAGGGTCTTGTAAGAGTTTGAATGTTATACCTATTTTACGGTACTGAAATCTCACTGATAAATAGTTGGTTTTCTATTTTGGTCGTATACAAAGGCAAGGGTTTTTCTTTGCCTTTTCTCTGTTTCCCAAACTTATCGACAAGTTCTTAATACTGTAATCTCCTCGTTTGAGAGTCTCCCCGAACTGATAGTAGTCAGACTATCCATTAAGTAAGACTCATACCCTAACTGTAACTAAAGAAAAATCGGGTTATTCTCTTCGTGCCCACTTACTCATAATCTGGATGTGTACGAAGGCGTGTATAACTGGAGTCTTTGTCGTTGTGTTGTTCATGCATGTTCCTTAAATTTATTCGCAGGGTGTTGGATAGATTAATGGTTCTGTATATTTTCCCTTTATATAACTGACTTAAACCTCAAGTTTACGCTTATTATGCGACTTGTATATATAACTAGTAATCGTTATTTTGTTCTCTATATTGTTACTTTGATTGATCTCGGTTTCTTGTTACAAATGACGGGCCCCTTTGTTTTGTGAGGGTATCCATGAGAGAGATTCGGGCTCCTCCTCCCCCTTTTGGTCTAGACGATATGCGATGGTCGCAACAGAGAAGGGTGTCGGATCCCTCATCCGGAGTTAAGTATTACTTCGGTTATACTTTCCTGTTTTATTAAATCTTCTCCTTTCTGTTGAACGAATTGTAATGGCTTTGTCACAATGTGTACAGGGTTTTCAACTACGCGAATACATGGAGGACAACCCCTATCATCTGCGTGAAAGGTAATCAGGTTCCGTTATGCCCTCCTCCAGAAGCTTAGGCAACTCAAACCATAAAGGGTTAACTCTCTGTGATAGAGATTATTTAATGTTGTGTTACTTCTGTTGTTAAATTTCACGACCCAAACGATGGTTGATTTCAATAACTAAAGGATTGGCCGAAAGGCTCAATCGGATTTTCATTGTGTCCTAACTCGACTTTTGAAGAAGGAAAATACGATTTAAATTCTCTTGCCATTCTGATTAATATATTGTTAGTTCTTTTCATTCCTGTAGCTTCACTTTAAATCTTTAACAATGTAGGTCCTCGGCAAGATAAGAGTACTGGGTGTATAACTTTTGTGTTTGCAGTTGTAACATTTCAGTATGAACTTGTAATTAATTAGACAAGTTCCTTATTTCATTCCGAGATGCATTCAAGTTTTTCTCTTAATCTACCTTACTTCTGCGCATATGAAATGTCTAAAACTATACTATTTCTGGTCACAAAGGTATTGACTAGGTCCATGCCTTAGGTAATTAGACAGAGCTAGGTTTAAGAGTTTACGATTCTGTCAATTATGTCTGGGTTAATTTCTTTATAAATATAATCATATACAAATGGCCATTCTCTGAGGGTGCAATATCTTACTTCTGCAATCTATGGTAGTACTTTGTGTCAAACGAGAAGGCGTATGTATACTCAAACTGTTTCTATGAATTTCACATTAATTTTTGTAACTCCCTAATTGTTATATTTGTTCTCTTACTTTCGTTCTACGAGATAGTATGTGTAAAAAGAGTTAAAATTCCAGTTTCACCTAACAGGTTCTGAAACCTTAATCTATAAGTTTGTACGCATATAATCTATTCAAAAATTGTTTGGTACTGTGACGAGACTTAGGAGGGGTTCCAGACTCTCCGTTTGGGTATTTCCTTTACTTAGAAAGTAGTTGATTCCCTGTTGACATAATTTGTTGCTGGTATAATAAGACAATAGATCTCTGTGTAAGAGAATTTTCTGTTATAGTCACCAAATTTTCCTTTAATCAATGTTGATTGTGCAAGGTGTCAACCGTAAATAGATCTGTATATCTATGTTTATATATACATAAATTTCATTTTATCATATAAGTATCTACCTATGATCCGTAGGATCTATATTGACTTTCTGAAACTTAATTACAGAATTACATATAGTTTATATACATACATACATACATATATATATACTTGCTCAAATCCAGTTATGCATAGATAGTTCTGCCTAGAATTTAATTACAGAAAAGGAACGCTCAATTGTAGTTAATCTACTCCTTTACATGTTCAGTTATATATATATAGGTACTTCTGTCTAGCATTTTAATTATAGAAGGAACAACTCTAGAGTTTGATCGTCTGTCATACACTTCGCCCCAACAGACCGATTTCATCCATGAAAGATATTTCACTTTCCCACAATAGATACATTTCAGCAGATAGATATAATCATTCAAATCGATACATTACAACAAATAGATACAATCATTCACATAGATGCATTACATCCAATGGATATATTCATTCCAAAACAAAGAAGGGAAAGATTACATATCTGAAACAGTTTGCGGAAAGACAAAGGGAACAACCACGTTCCTCCCAACCGTAGAACAGGGCAGCCAAATCACTTGCCCGATTCACCCCCTAGCCTGACCATGAGTCCATGAGGGAAAACTTGGAATCTCCCCTTCAGCAATGCCCTCTTTCCTCTCCTTGCCTCACACTTAATATTTTGTGTTTATAACAACAAGTACATCCTAGTTCCTTTTCCCCAGCATACTAGGTAGCGTCCTACCTCCTCACATATGCTATATATCAAAACAATATTTTTGCCTAGGTCTTTTCCCTCCCTTGGGAATTTTTGCATCTTTCTAAATCCCAGATTTTCAGGGGCTGCCAATGGCCAAATCCCTGATTTTCCACTTGTAACAATCATCCCTGAGGTAGTTCCAACATGTTCCCCACTCATGGAGTCATGGTCAGCTGAATTTAACATGGTTGTTCCATTTGTCCTCCTGCAATAATTATAAAATATTTTGTTTTCATACAAGTGTCATAGTCAAATAGTTAGTTGGGTCAAATCAGGTCTCTGCCCCAACAATCATAATAATTAATTACAATTCATCCAATTTGAATTTTGGAATTGCCATAAATGGCAAAAAAAATCCAAAATCGATTTTACCAAAAACGGAATTAAATTTCTAACAATTTTCGAATTTCAAAATTAATTTATTTTGGGGATGTCCCAACTCAGCTAGATGTTTCACATTTAGTGGGAGTAGTGAGCAGGTTCCTTGCAAATCTAGGAAAACAACATTGGCAAGTAGTAAACTGGATATTTAGGTATCTCAAGGGTACTAGTCACTATTGTTTATGTTTTGGGAATAAAGGTGTTATACTTAAAGGTTATACAGATGCAAATATGGTTGGAGATGTGGACACTAGAAAGTCCACCACTGGTTATTTATATATCTTCACAAGTGTAATAGTGTCTTTGGTGTCTAAACTGCAGAAAGTAGTATCCCTCTCCACAACAAAGGCATAATACATAGCTGCAACAGAATCTTGCAAAGAAATGTTGGCAATGCAGTGATTCCTAGGGGAGATGAGAATAAAAAATGACAAATATGTGTTGTATTGTGACCGTTAGAGTGTTATCCATTTAGAAAAAAACCCAACATATCATTCAAAGACCAAGCACATTGACATTAGGTATCATTGGGTTCAACAGGTATTGGAGGAAGGGCATTTTAACATAGAAAAGATCCATACGAAGGAGAACCTTGTTGATGTGCTTACCAAAATTTTGTCAAGGGACAAGCAAGCACTGTGTTGAAGCTTGGCAGGCCTAAGGGTAACTTGATAAGTAGGATTGGGAAAGGATCAACAAAAGAGAGTTCATCTACAACTACATTTTATTATCCAGGAGCCTTCATTTAGATTCAAGTGGGAGAATGCTAATGGTGAAGCCAAATGAAGCTTCGAGAAACTGCCGGAAATAACTAACACGACCATCAAAGTCAAAGAGTAGTTAGGAAATTACCATAACTTTCCCGCTCGCCCCAAAATGTATGTAACCCAAAATTTTCTAGATTGAATTGTATTATGGAGTTTTATGACATCGAAGTCTCAAGACACTTATAATTAAATCTATAAATACATGTAAATTATTTGGTGTTTGTGAGTTGTGTAATAGAGCAATGAGAAATTGGATGTAATCGGTTCAGTTTTGGCTATTTCTTGTGTGTTTTTCTGCTCCTTTTTTTAATTTTTCGTTCCTCTATTTCCCCTGTGCGATTGCTCCATATTTGTAACTGCTCCTTTGTTTGCTCGTAAACTGTGTTTTGTTTTTCTCTTTGTTTGCTAAAATCGCGGCGTGAGTGGGAAAGTAAAGCTAGTCCATATTTATCTTTGTGTATTACATGTTGGGCTATCAAGAGGCAATTTCTAGTCAATTAGTGCTGGGTGATTTTCAAAATCCTAATCTATATTTTGTTGGGCGATATTAAGCTGAAGAAATTATTGAAATTAGTGCAGTGTGTGCTTGGCAATCTCTTAATTTAACCTAACAGTAAAAGCCCGAGATTGAAAGGGTAACAAATAAATTGTGAGAACAACATTTGATTGATGTGGGGCCTATATATCATTGATAATCATAAAATGGGCCAAAGTAAAAACTAAAAACGAGTTGGGAAGCGATGGATTCATAACAAAGAATGAAGGGCAACGATCATGGCTTTGATGTTTGAAGGCTAGATATCAAAAGAGGGATGAGCACCAATGACGACAACCCACAACTCTAAGAAGTTCAAAGTTAGATTCATTCAAGAAACAATGGTATAGACAAGTTGGGAGAAAAACAAATGAGAATTATGACCAATCAAATACAATAGCAACCCTAGACCAATTCAACCAAAGAACCTTGACGATTATATTTTTTTTTTTGCAAAAATACTAGTGAGCCTACCTCTTGAACCAAAACGTAGGCAGATGAGAAGCTAGGCTTACAATTGAACTCAAGATCAAAGGCATCTCAAGTTGACCAGTGATCAAAATTGAACTCTTCATAGTCCTTTCAACGGGTTCAAACTCGTCCTCAAAGGGTAATTAAAAAAGCACCCTTAAAAAATGTAAATTTTTGAAATCACTTGTCATTTATAAAGGAACAACACATATCATAAAATGTCAAAAAAAGGGTTATATTTTCAATAACCCACCAATGTCCTCACTTCCAATGCTTAGTTGGTCAATGAGCATTGGTTCATTGTACAATACTTACCTTTGGCATCTAAAATCTAAAATTATCTATATTTTAGTTGGTTGTTATCTATTCCCTGACATGGTGCACTCTTCCGCATCATTAAATCCATCATATAGCCCATATCTAGATAAATATTCTACCACTGTATTGGTGTATGCACTATTTTGTGTGTCACGTAGTGAAATCTTGCTAAAGAAGCTTAGACACCTTGTCTTTGTGTGTCCCCACTTGAATTCATGAGTTATAAACATTGTTGATTCTTGTCAATATAGGAATTGGCATCGCATTTAGTTTGCATACTTCATTTTTTGAATCACACGCTTGCCATAATGCCATTTGCTTTGTTATCTTTGCCTCCCACACTTTTTATAATGACATTTCCTTTGTTATCTTCTTCTTGTTTCTAGCAACATTGACATCAGTGTGACAATACTTTGAAAATATTTTGAGAATGCCCATAGCTCTCTTTCCCTTGCCTTGTCCCAAGCTCAAGATCAAGGATACGTGTTTTTCACATATTCTATACACAGAACTACATTAGCCCAAAACATCAATTTCACATTTTTGAAGAACGTCATGGAATAAACCATATTTAAGAGTGATGTTCATTCTTTCAACTACACCATTCTGATGAGGATTGTATGGAATTATGGTTTGATGTTGAATCCTATGTTGGCGATGATAGTTTCAAATTCAATAGATATATATTATCCTCCATTATCAGTACGAACAATGTCAGTAAGTGATTGTGCTTCATTTTGGGTCCACACGTGATTTTTTTTTCAAATTTTCAAAAGCCTGTGATTTATCTTTCAACGAGTACACCCAACACATCCTAGTGTAATAATCAATAAAATACATGATATATGCATTTCCATTAATAGATGGAACATGCATGGGGCCACACAAATTATAATGTATCGATCCAAGTTTTTTTACATGCTATGGAAGTGGAATCATGGAAAGGTTGTTTGCTATGTTTTCCAAAGATACAAGCATCACATTGCTCCAACTTCCTATGAATAGTAGG
>JASDQU010102469.1:161578-172933 GCA_032191745.1 Picea mariana
GCCAAGAAACTACCTCCTAACAGTCGAAAACTTCAGGGACAGAGGTTGCACGAGCAATTCCAGAGGCCCAAATTAGTCCATTCTAGGCGGAAGGAGATGACTAGTAGGAATATGCCTTGCACCAGTGGGAGTTCTGGTCCTCATTCCCTAAGATGTTAATTGTATATCTAGAGAATAGGACAATGGTCCCACAATTGAATAATTTTTTGGCTTGAAATATATCTCTAGGAGCATCAATAGATCATTTCCTTACAGTGAAAGATTTATGCCCATAACAGACTAATTTAGACCTTTCGAATTCCTACTTTTGAGTTACAAAGTAGCTACTGCGTTCAACATCGGTTTCTTTTCTGAAACCCCTTATTTTGGTGTTGTTAGGACCGCCATCGTCGAGCCGAGAAGTGTCGCCCGTTATGGTTGATTTCAATTTGGGCGCAAGAGTGGGAACAATGTTTGCATTGCCATCATCCATTGACGTATCATTGTCCATCAGATCATCTTCTTCTGGCTCGAAATCCATCGCATCAACCTCTGTGCCAGCCATCAATGCAGGCGGACAAGTTTTCTGAGCAGGCAGGGTTTCCTTGGAATTCTTTGGCTTGAAATACATCTCTCGATGCACCAAGGGACCATCTCCTTTTTTGCTCCTGGGTGGAGGGAGATGAGTAGTAAGAATATGCCCTGGAATACTGGAACCTTTGGCCATCATGCCCGAAGGTGTTTACTGTATCTGGATAGAACTGTTGCCATAAGTTAACGAGAATTTTCGTTTTCTCTAGGTGATGTTTGAAATGAAAATTGGCGAGTGATAATAAAACCCTCCACAAATCTTGGTTTAATGCGTATCAATGGAGGATCTCCTCGAGCCTTTCTTTGATCAGTGACAATCTCCAGGGTTCGTGCGTAATGAGTTGTTACCATTAAAGATTACTAATTGCATATTTAGAAAAAAAGTGCGATGGTGGCGGTGACAACGAAGAGCAATTAAGAATTAGAGATTTTGTAAAGGCACCAACTGACCGATGCTCGAAAGAGATTGCATCATGTTTGAAATGAATACTTGGAAAGGATAACACTCTTCTCCGCAAATCTTGGTTCAATTTGTATTAATGACAAATCTTCTTCGACCTTCAGGACATTAATGACAATCTTAACGGTTCCTGCATGATGAACTACTAACATTAAGGCTTAATAATTGCATATATAGAAAGAAGTACGAAGGTGGCGGGGATGGCGAAGAGCGACTAAGCATTGTACATTTCATCCACCCGCCAACCTGCGAAACAGATTCCAAGACATGGCCAAGTATGGAAAGCGGTCGAGCGGACTTCAAAAATAGGGTCACAAGATATACTGAGGAGACGTGAGGGGCTGATGGTCAAATTGTATGTCACAGTGATAAATTTCGACCGTCAAATTGTATATCGCGGAATTTTGGGTGTTTTTTGTACGTAGCAGAACAATGGAAGTGCAATGTTGAGCAAGCCTGGCCAGGAACCGACGATGGTAATAGTGGCCAAGTATGCAATGGACAAGCGGCTGGTCGGACTCGTGATATAAAAACATTAGACATACTCGGAATAGGGAATATTGATGGGCTTGAAAACATGGCCATAAGCTCTACTTAGGAAACGTGAGGGCCCGATGGTCAAATTGTATGTACCCCAATTGTTGAATGCAAAATACTTAACACAAAACAGGAGACAATGACGGATTTCGAAGGTTAATTTGTATATTGCGGAACTTCGAATGTTGTATATAAAAGCATGAGACATTCGGAAATAGGACACATTCGGGAAAAGGACCAATTAAACAAAAAGCAAAAGAAAATGAGATAAAGGGGAATTTGTTTGCTAATTTGTATATCGCGGAAGTCTGGGTGTTGTTTTGCAAGCGACGGAACAATGGAAACGCAATGTTGAACCCGCCTATCCGGGAACCCGCGATCAAAAAAGTTTGTTCAATATGAAACAGGAAAGCACTCGATCGGGCTGGTGATATAAAAATAATAGTGGAAATCTAAAGAAGTTAATCCACCAACTCTGACACCTAGACATTTTCTGAAAAACGAGTAAGTAACCAGAAAAGGAAAGCAGAGGAAAAAAAGAAAGGGGATGCCAATTTTCAGAAGCGAGAATTGGTGTAAGAAAGCCCCATTGATGGTCTTAACAGTAACTATGAAGTGCATTAAACATGTGAACAACTTCTTCAATCAAGGAATAGATACAACAAGCCATGCTTATAGTTTCCAGGATCTGTTTGTATAAGAGAAGCGTCGAAAAGCTACAAGAAAAACAATTTTGGGATGTTTAAGTAAAGTTGTTGTACTGTTAGCTTCACCGCAAGTATAACAATGACGAATTTGAATTTTAATGTTCTCTCGTTGATATGATAGTTCCATTGGAATTTGCATAGTATATATTCTTTTATTTCAAATTATTCCAGGAGATTAATCTTGGTAAGTTCATCAATCAAGGAAAAGTGCTAAAACAAGCCACATACTACATTTGCATCACATAGCTTATATTAAAGGGAAAAGCATGTCCTCTACAGTATTTAAAATCATAGAAAAACTGCGAAGATCCTAAATGTATTATTAATTTTTTAGAACGAAGCATACAACCAAGAACCAATTAAACACCAAATGTATTGAAAGTTGAGGCAGAAGGCAACACACGAACATAGAAGGCATCAAGCAAGATCCCACAAGGTTCCATAGAGCAGTACACATCGACCTTTGCATCAACAATTTGATATATAAAAATACACATCGTGGCATTGGTTTTTTCTTACATCTGGTATATGTTCCCACAAGAAAATAACCAGGGCCATGGGATATGAACAAAAGTCTGCCAAACACAAGACAACACAAAACCAACGGAGCTTCGCCACTGTATGCTAGTTATAACCAGACCTCAAATGGGGAACAAGAAAGTTGCCTATTACTATTTTACCATTAATCAAGATCACTATGGACATTTTCTTCTGATAGTGCCATGGTCTATCACTATCAGTTTTAACAATGCCAAATTTCCAATATTATTGGAAATGCCTGATGGTTCTGCCCAGAGGAGCAAACTATTTTGACGGTTCAAAGGATGGGCCTGAGTTATTTACAGTTTGATACCTTTTATGGGGTTTGCGCTCATGCTTCCCATTTTTGGACTGAACAATCTTATGCACGTGTACATCACCAACAACCACACCTCCTTGTATCAATTCCAATGCTCGAACTCCCCAATCTCTATAACGAGTTCTGAAAATCTCAAGCTCATGTTTCAATCCATGTTGAGACCCCTTTTTTTCAATTAGGGCATCGACAAAATGCAGATACCATACCATAAATGTATAATTGGAGACCAATTTTTTTTTTTATTCAGGTAGCCAAAAAAAATGCAGAAATCCTGCCATGGCTATATAGTTGGAAAACAATTGTCCAATTTGGGCACCCAAAAACGTGCATACTCCTCCAACAAAGCCACAACCAACCACCATTTTTTTTTTAATTTGCACACCACAACAAATATGCAAAATTCTTACTGGGAGATGCAAAAGAGCATCAAAATAACAACATCGATTGCATTTGTAGTTAGATTCTCCTTGTTGTTTCAAGTGTACAAGAAGAGACAAAATCTATGGAAAGAGAATTTTAAACTCCGAAGAACTTGATTCCAACGAACATTCATCTGGGTGTTGAAGAAAAATTACAGACACACATGAGATATTTTCGTTTCTTGCCAAAGCTTGATATGTTTTTTTTTGTTTTTTTTTCCAGCCAATATGAAATATTGCATTGTCCTCATTTAAGGTAAATTTGCTATGTATCCGAAAGTTGCGTAGCATGTACACACTGTTTGCCTTTTTCTGTAGGTATGCTTCATATGACAATTATGCTAACCCAGGAAGCACATCTTGTAACAGAGGTTGTCTAATTGTACAATGTATGGTTGTGTTGCGCACAGTTCAGATGGCAGCATTGAGGTAATGTCTATATATGTATGGACATTTTTTACTGCATCGTAGACAATCAATTGTATCATCACTTATGAAAGCATAAGCAAAAGCAGAAGAGTTTCATTTCGCACATACAAGCTCAAAGGGGGTCGAGTACGCATTCGCTGCAACCAAAACACCTTCAACCTGGAAACGTGAACATAACAGTTAATATATTGAACGATATAATATACAACTACAAAAAAACAAAAAAACTGCAGAAATTTGGTGAAGGCAATTTGTATGAGCAAAGTGAGGATGAATCTGTAGATGTATACGCACAACAGTTGTAGAGCTAGTTAGTTTATTGAGATCCTGTACTATGTCTGCTTGTAATTATGTCAAAAATGTTGCTTGGGTTGTGCGAAAGATCCTTTCTTTAACATATCTTTTCTTTGTTATATTTTTGAAGAACATAAGTGGAAATTGCCCTTTATGCAATTGTTGTTCCATTGACGAAAACAAATTTGAATAGGTGTCGAACAATTACAACTGCAACATGGAACAATGCAATATTTGTCTAACTTAACCTAGATATATGGACATGTGAAAGTAAAGGACAAAACTGGATATGGATAACAGTACCATTGCCTTATTGTTGTTTGACTCTCCATCTTTTATATGGAGAATGTGTTGCGAGCCAAGTTTTCTCGTGAGTGTGACAGCTGCGCCAATGGTTCTGATTGGGTAAATGTCGTTGCTTTGTGTAAGTTGGTTGATAGTTGTGTCCGGGATGAAATGATATTCTGAACAAATAGCATGATTTTTTTCCACAATATTTGTTTCGTTGAGCGATATAATCCGATCACAATCACCACGGTCATATACCATTTTGGGCAATATCTTAAAATTTGTAATGGATATCCCATTACATGGAAATATCTTTTCTGCATGTTTTTGGACAAGTTGTGTAGGAATAGTCAGTGTGACTGTCATCATGGCCTCCTTGTATGTCATGTCATCATGCATAATGGATCTAGTTTTGTTTGCCTTGTCCAAGTAGGTGCTATAGACGACCATTATGTCCCCGATGAACACTTATCCAATTCGACGGTTGTTCAAGCCCTCTATTGATAGTATTTTGGGTGTTACAAGTTTAAAACTGGTCACATTTTTTGAACAGGAAAAGTAATGTGAATGGTAGTGTGCATTATTTTTTTGTTTTCCTTTTTTCTTGGCATAAATGTACAAGTAGACGCATAGCTTGGATGAACTATGGAGACAAAATTTTGCAACCAGACCTCTTAGTCTGTGGAACCTGCACTATGTTCAACGTCTCTCTTGCACTTGTTGACACTTCTTGTGAACTGCAAAGTATGTGTTGCAAATGACATCAACATATTCACCATGCCATAGATGAATAAATAATTGAGGATATTTGTTTGGTAAACATATGAGGAACATAATCTATGCATCTTTACCTTTGGCCTTGTCGATCTGCTGATGTTTGGGATGATTAATTGATCATGGCCATGTCACTAGTCCAATTGTTTTTTATGCAAGCATGTGTAGATGAACATCAGAAGGACTAAACAAGCATATGCATTGTATATTGTCCATAATTGTTCTTAATGTCACATGCAGGGTCGAAGGAGATGGAATACGAAATAGGGTGTAAAGGGATACTTAGGAAACATGAGGACTCGAGGGTCAAATTGTATGCCTCAGATTTTTTGACTGAAAAAAATGTGTAACAATAAATAGGGGGTGATGGCGAGGTACGATGACCAATCTGTATATACTGGAACCTCTGAAGCCAGAGGCGCAATCTTGAACCCGCCAGCCCGGCACCCGCAATCGACAAAGTGGGCAAGTATGGAATAAGGTAGAAGCATGACCATAAATGTGAACCCGTGAATCCGCCAACCCGCACACCAAGGCATTTTCAGAAAGACGGCTAAGCAAAGCAATTAGAAAGCAAAAGGGATAATAGAAAATGGAAAAATTAGAAATGGGGAGGGCACAAAGGCCCATTGTTGCCAAATCATCATTTTCTAGTCCAATATTATATGCCCCCACCTGTTTTGTATGTTTAATTTACTAGCAAAGTTGGTATACATTTTCAAAGATTGTACCACAGACCCCTCTGCTGTCGCATATAAGAATTCATCTTCCTGTCCAACCAATCTGTTTCTTTCAAGGTGGCAACGTCGAACATACAGTGGACATGAAGGCAAGTTAGTATGCAGAAAGACATGTAAAAGAAAGAAATGCAGTTCTATTTATTTCAATGTAGCAACAAAGAGAATACAATTCACATGAGAATAAGCAAAAAGATATGTAGTATATACATACAACAAAAAAATGTGCAAAGTAGTAGAACAAGCAGAACAAATACACAGACAATAAATGAAATACTAAATGAACAAGTAGTATGCACCTCTATAACTCCTTTGCTACATTCGCGCCAAAGAGTCCATCGTCCTCTTCAACCACTCTGTTTGTTAAATGTAGCAATGGAGGAAAAATACAATGAACATGAAGGAAGTTAGTATGCAGGAAGACATGTAAAAAATAAATAAACAGAGTTCAAATTTTTTCAACGTAGCAGCACAGGAAATACAAAAGACATGAAAATAAGTTATTATGTAGGAAGGTACACAATATCTACATACAATAAACTAGGTGAACACATATACAGATAATAAATGAAATACAAAACAACGGAATATGAAATAACAGTACAAGCATGTACCTTTCTATCTCCTCATCCACCGCCGCAGTTAAGACTCCTTTGTTTTCTCCAGCTATTTTGTTTGTTTGAATGTGGAAATGCACAAAATACAATGAACATGAATGGAAGCTGGTATGCAGCGGAGAACAAGTAATATGTACATACAGTAAATGAGAATCAACGAATAGAATAAAAGATAGTTAGAAACATGAACCTTTGCTTTTCTCCGTCCATGGTGTAAATATATAAAGTTTTTCCATGCCCAAAATATATTACGAGCCACAAAATATTAAGAAATTGCATGGCCATAGCTAAATGATTTTGGTTTTCTGTGGCAAAGTATCCAGATATGCTTCCAGACATGGAAATATAATTTTGCAATAGCTTTGGTGTACATATCATATCTCAAGTACAAGACAAATTGTATCGTGGTCACCCCAGTCTGTGTAGAGGATAAAGAAGTTGTATTGTGATATGGGCACATTTCACAATATATGGTTAATAAGTGCGTTTTGCACATATTTTATTTTAACAAAAAGACAACGGATATTGTAATTGCACATGTAGTTGTCCAATTATTTCTTATGCCACTATTTTGTATCATGTCAACACTGAAGTACCGGCAAAATTTTACAGAAGAACAGGCAGGCACGGAACAGGCGCCAGATCTCGACTTCGCCAGACACGCCAAACAACACAACCATAGGTCCACTCGCGGGTGCAGGACCTGAACACCGCAAAGCGCCAAAAAAAAAAACGCAACTCCAACAGTCGGCGCAGGACCCCAACCTTGCAAAGTCAAAGTAAACAAAAGAAAACAACAAGCACCAAACCAGCCAGAAAGCACGAATAGGCCCAACTGCAGCCCCAGGGCCCCAAACTCGTAAGCTTGAGCCAAATAACAACAATAAACAATTGACGAACCAACGAACCAGCGAACAAGCAACAACCAGTGAACTAGTAAACAATATATGTATCTCCAATGATTATCAAATTGCGGCCAAAGCACAGAAGGAACCAGAAATATATGACGAGCATGCCAGTAGAAATAAGTAAACATTCTTACTTGCAAACTGCAAACACTGAACAACAATGAAGAAATAGAAAATGAAATTATGGCATTGAAACTTACTCTGAAACGATGAACGACAGAAGCGTAGGTCGAATTGTGGGTGCAACACCTGGACCCCACAAAGTAAAAAAAAACAGATCCAACAACGAATGCAAGACCCCAACCCTGCAAAGTTGAAGTAAACAAAAGCAAGCAACAAGCACCAAAAGGTCCAACCATAAGCGCAGGTCCCCAACCTTACAAAGTTGAACCAAACAACAACAAGCAACAATCGACGAACCAATGAATAAGAAGCACCCACCGAACCAGTAAACAATGTATGTAGCTTCAACGATGACGAAATTGCATTCCAAGCCTAGAAGAAGTATGAAACATACAATGCCTATTCAACTGGCGGTGGACAACAATATTGTCCAAATTCACTACAACATTGTATGGAAATTTTCGAGGAAAAATGTACTCCGAGAAGCTTATTTAGGTAAACATTTAAGGCTGTCAGGTTGTCTAAGGGCCTCGCGGTATGCAAACATTTAAGCTGTCAGGCCTGTTTCAGGACCTCGCGCTATGTAAACATTTAAGCTGTCAGGCCTATTCAAGCACCTAAAAAAAAGTGTCAATGATTTAAACCTTCGGTATGCAAACATTTCAATACAAATACAAAGCACTAATAATAATAATAATAGCAAAATGACATATTAATATGCGATCACTATAGGCCCTCTATGCATTCAGCAGGGACCAATATTAGAAAAACATTAAAAAACAACGTCCATGCTCAGAACTTTTAGTTTGTAAACATTTCAGTAAAAATGTAATAAAAGTTAAAAAGGAGTGTCTAAGCTCGGGACTTCGCGTTTTGTGAAGTTGAAAGACACCTCACCTCTGATCTTCCGATACCCGATTTCTCGATATCTGCTTCGCGGTAGATCAACGGTCTATACTCCTCATCTCGATCGACGATCGAGATACTCCTTTCACGAATCGAAACTTTGCGACTTACGACCTCCCAGTCACAATTTTCTTCACATCCCTGATTTCCGAAATGCAGACATTTCGGGGCTCCCAAATCTGACGGTTAACGCTTCTCTAGATCTAACGGTCCAGATCTCGTCGCGATTTCATGTATCGAGAATTTGCGAGCAAGCCAACCCTGACTCCCTGACTCCCGAATGCCGAAAGGAGCTTAACGGATGCTAGCTCCTCCCTTGGCCTCCGTCCATGTGACCATTCACTATGAAAAACTACCCAAGGTTTTCTCGCACAGGAAAAACTACCCACCGTGTGCATGATCCCAATAGTTTACAAGAACTATTAAGGTCTCCTCTTTCTTGTGGTCACTTACCCTCCAGGCCTAGGCTCAGGCATCCCCTTCATTGCTATACAGTCCCTCAGGTGATCCATCTTGCCCTGCCAAGGTTTTCTCGCACAGAAAGAATTTCAGAGACTCTATCGAGTCTTATAGTCAAGGTGATCCTCAGATTTGCTATGTCGAGGTGTCCCTCCGGCTTGTGTTACCTCAACACAATGTATCTCAAGCAATCATGGCTTACCACGGGGTTCTCGTGTCTCAACAGTGGCCATTTTCATCATATGTCCTTTCTGGACAGATCTTTACTTCCGGCTCAACGAAAGTTAGCGACGAAGGTTACTCTCTTTATCACTTGTATCATAGGTATACAAAAATTCACGAGACATCATTATGAATTTTAAATTCAAAATTTTCTTGTAAATCGGTCATCCGCAGATTTCCAAATTCCACATTTTATTTTCATGTTTGTTCTGCACAGGAACCAGATTCATAATTATGGGACTTTGCTTCCCATAGAGGTTTGGTTCAGCAGGTAATTGGTCTTCCTTATGGGCTTACAGCACTGCCATATCCAAGACCCCTTTGCTTTTTGCACTTTCAACAAATCGTTAGCTTTTCCATGCACATACATTTTTATTGCACCTTTACAATGCCATCACAACAATTTCATAATTGTGCATACTAACAATCAAATTCACTTTCTCAAAAGGAAATACCATTCCTTGCAGTTTGGCTCAACATGCAATTGGTCTTCCTTATGGTTTACAACACTGCCATATCCAAGACCCTTTTCCTCCTGCATTTCATTCTTTACACAACCAAACAAACTGTTAGTCTCTCATATATATATGTGTGTGTGTGTGTGTGTGTGTGTGTGTGTGTGTGTGTATTCAAAACCATGCATACTAACAGTTCATCACCTCTACATAAACATAAAAAGGGGATCTCAATCCTTGCCTATGCCTCTTTTCAACATGCCAAACCTTTCAAAATGTAATTCAACATTTCAAAGGATTTTAACAAATGTGCCAATATTCATGGCCACATTCATACCCAATGCACTCTTGCATTGATTTCAAGTTTGTCACAAATTATGATAGGTTCTTGGTCATGGTGTGTTGGAATTTAACTAACATTTTCATCATATGGCTTATTCATTTCCATTCACTCTTACAACAAGACCATATTTTCTATTATAGGCCGATCACGATCCCAAATCAGTACACATAAAACTTAAAATTTTTGAATGAATGTACCCAAGCATTATGCCTTCATTAATAACCAGGGTGCCAACACTCATGGCCACCCAAATTTGGTTTTCTCTGACACCAATACAATGTGAGTAGAAATGTTGGAAGGTCCTCCTTCCTCAATGTGAAATCCATTGTCTGTCCTTTATGCAAATATGCACTTCCTTGAAGCAATTCCATGCATCGTGTTGTCTATGAGCACTTTTGTTTCCAACCTTCTGTTGATTGGTCCATGTATTCATGACATACCAGTTCATGAATTCTTCCGAGGATTACAATAAGTCTTTACTACCAGAGGTTCATGCCTACATCATTCAGGTTCTCCTTCCTGAATCATACCCTACTTGGGTATCCAAGGCATACAACTTCCTTTCAACGTTTCATACATAATATTAAGACCATAAAACATTTCAGAAGGGATTCTTTCTCAATCCCTTCATACCTTGTGCCACTTAGGCATGAACATTTTTATATCGGTTATGGTTACTAGCACCCCCTTTGATATTACCCCATCAGTGGTGCTCCATGGGGACTTTTAAAGTCCCTTCAACAATCTTTCAACAAGAACCTTCTCATAGTCATCATCTCATTGAGGTTGTTCATTATTGGCAACTGTCTTTCTCAACAGTTCCAATCTATTTCTTTCTATACATGACATACATCATAAGCACATTAGTCATTGTGTAAAATTAAAATGCAAGTACCATAGTATTTAAATTAATAAAATATTTCCAGACGTGCCCTAGCATATATGTATGCACTTCATCACATTATCCTTAATGTTTTCATGAGTGCAACACAACAGTTCTCAATTGTTTTTACAGTAATACAATCATCATCACTATGGTGTCCAAACATTTACTTTTATTAGCGTACTAGCTTTCTCATCCCAGAGAAAAACATAATACACAACAAGAAAAGAATTGAGGGCTTCTCCCCTTCTTCAAATTCGTTCTACATCGCCTGGGACTTTTCAGTTCAGCTGAGTTATTTCTAAGATCTCACTGTCTCTTCTCTGCTTTTGCAATTCTACTCCCTGTTGGGATATTCCTGCTCT
>JASDQU010102469.1:178977-191342 GCA_032191745.1 Picea mariana
TTAACCATATTCATAATCCTAAGCCTGCATGTAGCTGTCATAGGTATATTTCACAGCCCACATACATCTTTACCTTGAGATCAATCAACTCGGGATTGTTCATAATCCTTGTCATGTGATTCCCAAAGGCATAATCATTTGCCTCTTATTATGCCAAGAGAGCATCTTTGCTCATTCACCCTTTTTATCTAATTATATTAGTATTCCTAGAGGAAAGGGAATACATTCCCCTCAAGCTATTACTTGGAAAAGAACTTTCATGACTCTTCAGAATGGAGTCAGCCGTGTATCCATAGTATTTGTTTAATCTGGACAAGAGCGATTCTTGCTTTATATTTCTCTCATTGGGGCAACCATATGGTGCCACTGCCTACAACTATACTCTTTCATCATACACGTGCATCACTTGCACATTTAATATCATTATACCTAACTGGTATCGATATCAGGCTTCATATTAAGAAGCTTCGCAATGCATTAAACCCATTCACTCAAGCATAATTAAACACAACTAAGTATTCATCATGCTAGCTTATTGCTTGCACCTTTTCCATGTCACTCACACACATGGACATATCAGGGTTCTATATCCTTTTTCCAAGGATCTTCCAAGCATCCTTATGATCATGTATACACATTCGTGTGTATGTAGGTGCATCTATTGCACCTTTTTACCTAATGCATTCACTTGATAGTTTAATTTCATCATTAGTGTCCTTTAGTTTGTGATTTCAGTCACTTACATGACAAATCTCATAGTCATATATCATGTCGATGTTGCATTCTCTCATGGCTATACTCAACCAAGGTCACTTTCCTCTTTATGCAACAATGTCTTAGCAAGAAAACCTCCTTGCCTCAACATCCATAGGGTCTTACCCATCTCACTTTTCTCTGGTCATGAGGAGTTATATACTCCGATTTTAATATAAAAGAGTAACTATAACTGCGAAGGATCCTACTTGATCTTATCAGATTCCTTTAAGCCCACAAAGGTATTAACCACTATACAATCCACCATCATCAGTGCCCGAAGTTCCAACTGCCCATGCTTAGAAGCAGTGTTACGAACACCAGGTCATCCATCCTTCGGCATTCAACTGTCCTTAACACAACCCTGCCACCTTCAACTATCCACATTCAAATCTTATTATAAATGTTAATTAGCATATCCCTACTCCGATAAGAGTAGTTATCACTTTGACAAAGGGCTAAAGAAATTCTTCTGCTGAAATTCAATAAGAATTCCCAAAATCACAGGTTCAATCTGCAGTCCTTCTCCTAAAGGAGTAAATGCAGATAACAATATCTCCTTATGTGACTCGTACATGAGCCCAAGTAGGGCAAGTGTTGTAACCATGCTCTGATACCATTTTGTAACACACCCACGACGAGAATAATTTTTTTTCTTCGATTTTCTTAAAGGACATAAACTCCATTCATGGTTCCTAATTTGGAAGGTCAGGGAACTAGTCCGACCTCCTAGTCAAGAATCTCTGATTTTGAAGCTAAACAATTCTCTGGGACCTTGACGGTCTCGTTCTATGGTTAAACACATAACTTTTCGACTTCTTGATGCAGGTTTAAGGGCACCCGCAACCTTCCCTTTCACCCTACTATGAAAACCCAAAGTGTCAGGCGTTAGCTCCTTCCGCCCATGTGACCATTCCCACGACCACAGGCTGAACCTAAACGGTGTGTCGCATTTCTGCATATGAGTCGCTCCTGACTTCTTTCTTCCCGAACTCACGATCCCCGATGTTCCAATCGATGATATTTTCTCTCGGAGCTAGCTCTTCTCGCTAGGTCCCTCTAACTATGACAATGGAAAAACCAAGTGTCAATTCAATAGGTGTTTTGGGATTTCGAATATCGAGAATCCCCCATACGGCTCACCTTCGTTCTCCCAATCTTCGAAACCCCGATGCTAGATCAACGGTCCACACGCTCCCGCGATCCAACGGTTTGATCCATTCCTTCTTGTATCGGGACTTCGCGTTTCGTGAAGTCGAAAGACTCCTCACCTCTGATTTTTCGATACTCGATTTCCCGATATCTACTCCGCGACAAATCAACGCTCTATACTCCTCCTCTCGATCAACTGTCGAGATCCTCCTTTCGTGAATCGGAATTTCGCGACTTGCGACCTCCCAGTCACAATTTTCTTCACATCCCTGATTTCCGAAATGCCGACATTTCGGGGCTCCCAAATCTGACGGTTCACGCTCCTTTCGATCTAGCGGTCCAGATTTCGTCGCGATTTTGGGTATTGGGACTTTACGAGCGAACCAACCCTGACTCCCTGACTCCTGAATGCCGAAAGGAGCTTAACGGATGCTAGCTCCTCCCTTGGCCTCCGTTCATGTGACCATTCACTGTGACTTGGGGCCTACCTCTAAAGCGCGTTGAAAGTTCGCGTATCGCGAGTTCTTGCTGCTTCCGCCTTTGACCTCCCCCTCCTGCAAGTCAGCGAAATGCTGGTCTCTCACCACACGTCCCTCCAAATGGATGGCTCTAATGATATCGGGATAACCAACGACTGTGATCTTTTCACGAATTCACGTTTCGCGAATTCTCATGAATGGCTCTTTGACTTCTTCAAGTTGTGAGTTAGCGAAATGCTAAGCACTCACCACGCGTCCCTTTCGATGGACAATCTCAATGATTTCAGAACTTGTCTCGTGCACCTTCCTCCGGATCCAACAACTATTGGTCCACACGCTTTAGATCTGACGACTCAGATCTGTTTTCCTCCTACGCTCACTTCTCGATGTCTGGGCATGGATTTTGTCGGTCCAGATCTTATCCTCTGCAGCTGATCTACGACCAATGTGTTCTCCCTCCTGAGCTTCCGTCAATGGAGTTTGACCTCGCCCCTTTGATTCTTCTTTTGTGAGCTCGATGGTTTGAGTCTCACTCGCATTCTAAAGACGCTATCCTTCCTGAGCTTCTGAAACTTACTCAATTCTAAGGGAACTCGCCCTCTGCTTCCTTAGAAGACTCCTGGTGGCCCTCCTGGCACACTTTGCGCTTATCTCTTTTGAGCTTGGTTCTTAGGGAATTTCGAGTTTCCATATACTCTTGCAGTAATCTGCTTGTGTCGGATCGACGGTCTATGACCTTCCTTGATCCAACGGTCTAGATCACATCGCAGCTTCGGGTTTCGGGAGTTTTAGTCGTGCCAACATGCTAATCACCCGATGCGAGATCTTGCGAAGACTGAAGGAGTCGAGGCGTTAATGTCGGTGCCCTTTATTCAAATCTAACGGTCGCAATAGACCCTGGGTCCTCCTAAATGAACCTCATCTGTTCATCTTCTAAACGAAAGGATATTCCCTTTCGATACTTGAACCTCACTATCCTTCCCGAGCTTCGTCAGTTATGAAGGATTTAAGAACGTTCGCTCTTTCTCCTGGACTCAACACATAGAAGGGTTTTCTGCACACCTCTTGCGCTTCTCCATAAGGTCTAGAACTTAAGTGGTTCTCGGACTCTGTTTGCCTCGTAGAAAGCCTGTGCGCATCTGCACTACCTCTCCCGAGCTTAACAAACTCTGTCGTCCAAGGGACTCAGAATGACTATGAGGGTTGACATGCATACATGAAACTATACCTAAGGTCGACAAACTCACAATTTGTGGCTCTAGCTTAAGCCACCACAAGACTCAAGCATTTACGACTACAAGTCATGTCCGAGCCATATAATTTCATACTTACCTAAATACACCGTCAAGCAAAAATAAAAGGGATACAGTATAACCACTAAGCAAACATACACATCCCTGAAAACATTCACGTTATATCTAATTTCATTACATAGTTACAACTCAATTTCACAGGGTATGAGAATACTTATCTATTACAGGTTGCATCCAAGCAACTGACTGTGGGTGTTCGTCCTTCCACCCGACCATAGGCTCAGAGACATTCATTCTTAGCACTCTGGCCGCCCCCGTGCCAAGCCATGATATCAGTAGGGAACTCTCGCGGTTCTCAAGGATTCTTTCTCTGTTTAGCTTTTGCTTGGGTTCTGTTCACTGCAACATTCAGAGATTTCTCTCTGTTATGGCCTTGGCGAGGTTTATTAATTGCTCACCTAGCATCAATCTTGCAGCCTTCTATTCATTATCCCCTGGAGAGCTCCGCGCATCTCCCTTACGAGCTTGTGCTCTCGTCTCCCTGTCTCATCTCTTGCTGCCCTTTTCTCTTCCCGTTCCCGTGTGCATGTATCTTACCTTCCTTCTGTCAGAAGGAAGCTCGGGTCTGCCTAGTCTGCCAGACCCTGTGGTACTTTGGGCTGACGTTCTACAACTAGACCATGCTCCCATTCATGGGGGTGGTTGATAATTCAACCACTGGTCTTTTCTTCATTAATTCATTTATCTCCTTGGGATCCAAAGGAAGTTTACCATCCACATCAAGGGAAATTTGGGGTTATTTGATACAATGAATTCTCTCGTATAGTTTTCACATTCTTCCCCTAGTGATATCATGGCCAGTGCTTTCAAGGCTTCACCCCCATAGTCAGTTATTGACAACTTAAACAATAATACATTTATATTGTCCACATGCCTCAACATGGAAATCCTATTTTATGATTAATTACAAGCTAGGGGAAACAAAGTGTTACATCAACAGGGACTAATAAAAAGATCTTGTTTAACACAGAGAAATGTAGAAAATGGGTGAAACCTTATTTAACACCAACATCACCCGAAAGAACAAGGAATGCTAAACTTTGTTTAACACCAACACCATTTTAAACTACAAAAAACTTTCACATTGGCCAAAACACTAGCGACAGCGGAAAGAATCACATCGGAAATGCCCAAATCGGTACAGTGTTGGGAGCAAACGCACATATGGCTAAGATATCAAAGAAATAATCTCGCTCGCCCATACCAATAAATAATCTATACATTAACTTCTACATCGAACATGCAGCGGAGTTTGGGTAACCTTAGTTCAGTTTTTATTCTGTATTCCTTAGTTAAACATAAAGGCGGGAAGGTTGATGCCTCTATTACGAACAGGAGGGGCTGCGGCGCCAAGGTTTAAGTAGGGCATCATCGAAATTTTTCCACGAAAAATGGCTCCAATTCACTCGAGTTCTCAGCAATGGGTGGAGAAGTAGTAAGTAAATTCACTGGATACATTAAAATTCTGCTTCTAAATTTCAGTTGTTTGGTACCGAGGGTTGTGTGTTATGGGGGTTTTGCAGTAGGCCGAAGCAGGTAAAAGATGTTGCACACCAGGAAGAAGTTGTGAGGGCACTTACGAACACCCTCGAGACTGGCAATGTAAGTTATGTACCTTGAAACCCTTTTTCTAATTTAATGTACATCAAGTAGAATCTGAATGAATTACCTTCTTTGTCTTTTCTCATTACTTTCATGCTATGTGATTCCTGGTATTGTTTATTGTTTGCAGCTACCGCATTTGCTTTTCTATGGCCCTCCAGGGACAGGGAAAACTACTACAGCCCTTGCAATCGCACACCAGCTTTTCGGGTAAGAATTCTGTTGATCTCGTCTTCAATATGAAACGAAATTACATCTGTAATTGATGTATGAAGGTATCTAAAATCCATATCGTTGCATGTCCTTATGAATCAAATGTAAGCTGAGCTGCATATAACACTATTGGGTATGTTTATAGTTTCATGATATTAAAATAGGTCACCGCAAAGCTGGCTCCTTCCTGTTGCTGCCTTATGACACTGGACTTATGTTTGTTTCTGGACCATGGGCCGTTTGATTACGCTGCTATTTGGTTACTCTGTTTTCTTAAATATATATATTATATGTGCAAGGGCCCTCTTAGTACACTGGGCGTTTTTGGTGTGTAACCAGCCTAATTTTGAGATTAGCCTGTGTCTTTGGTGTCTTATACATACATACATATAGATATACATATATATTCTGAAGGAAAACCTTGCGGGGAAACTCAAGGGATGCTTCCCCACCTTTGTGGATGACATTCCTAGAAAACCCGTTGGTGTAGGTTAGTGTGCCTCAACAAGGGGGATTTGAACTTGACACATGTTTCCCCACATTCATGGATGACATTCCTAGTAAACCCATCAATGTAGATTAGTGTGTCCCACCCAGGGGATTCAAATCGGGCACCTGAAGGCATAGAATTAGCCAAATGCATATTGGTGACAACTGGTTCAGCTAACCTTGTGGGCTATATGTTAGTTAGATTTTAAGGGTAAAACAGTAGGGTAGCTAGAAACATAAATTCTTAAAATTTTTCACATCAATAGCTACTGTAATTTATGACCAGCAAAGCATAAAAAAAATTCTGATGCATAACCTAACAGCATTATCGAACACAGATCTGAATATTACCCTAGCTGTAATAAAGAACAAAGGTACCTGATTTGCTGCTGTTACCTTCCTTCAATGTATGCTAAAAAAAAACCTAGAAAAATCATAGATCAAACCCTTAGGGTAGATCTCCTCATGGGCATGGGAATAAAGCCAAGAAGGACTCTTAGATTGATAGGCAAAAATCAGAACTCAACAAGCTGGAGAAACCACAATCAAAATAGTCCAAACCGCTGTCCAAACTGTTGAGATTTGGGTACCTTGGAAAGTGGTCCCCTTGTGTTTGTGAGCCTCTAAACACAAGTGGGAAATATTTTGTACTATGTACCATGTACTTTATGTCTAATTTCACTTTGACTTAGGAGATTTAAGTCAAAAGTGAAATTTGGTCATTTAGCCTAAAAGGACTATTAATTCACTTTGTGGGTGAATTGAGGGACATAAAGAGAAACTATGGAAACTTAAGTAAAGTGGGTTTTGAGTTGAGATTCTTTTGGAGAGATCTCAACTATTGATTCGAGATGAGATGGGATGATCTCATCCACCCATATTTTTGGTTTCCTTATGTTTTCTTAAGAGGGGCGCATAGGGCAAGGAGAGGCTCATTCACTTGTATGTTCACCAGGAGAGTTTGGAGAAGGGCAAGAGGATGATAGTGGAAGCATTGGGAGAGGAGAGCTTGGGTGCCTCCTTTCATGGAGGGCTCTTGAAAGATTTGGGCCCAATTTATTTGTGGTTGTTCTTGCTTGGAGGAGGGCGCACTTGAGGAGGAGGGCACACCTATAGCAGGGAGGTCTTGCGGTGATCATATTGCTTTGAGGACAGTTTTAGTGGAGAGGCAACACACAAGAGCACATTGCGGTGCAAGAGTTTCTCCATCAGATCTTCAGGGAGCAAGGGCGCTTCATTTCAGTGGATAGAGCAATATTTGAGGAGGACGCACCATGCTTGGGTGCATCTTTTGCTTTTGGACTTGTGTTGCAGCTTGAGACAAGCTGCTATTGTATCAGGTTCATTTGTTTCATGTACTTGTTGTATTCCACCTTCTATTCTCCACATATATATACTTCCATTCCAAACTAGTTTTCCCCAGGGGGGTTTTATCCAAGGCCATGTTGACCAAAAATACTTGTGTTCATTTCCTACATGCTTAGAGTTTAGATCAACTTGTTAGAGTTGTAAAGATCATGAAGAGTGTTATTTGTTTTGAGTATATTGCATGTGCTAACATTGGGGTATGAAAACACTTGCACGGGCACCTCAAGGACATTTAACCACCAAAATTATCAACATAAAGTTACTAAACAATTTGCTGTCCTAAAAAGACAGCAAAAGACAGTGTTGAGATTGTGAACTTAGAGCCAAAATAAAGGTCAAGGACATACCTGTTTTGGCAGCCTAATAGTACCTTAGAATTTTCTACACAAACTACGGCTAGAAAGATAAAGCTATATTCAGTCCAACACACGTGCCTTCTTCAAGTTGATGCAAATATCAACAGTCTAAAAAAAATCAGCCCTGATGCTTAGACACAAGGCAACACAACAAAAATACAGGGGTGGCACCTGCTGGAATACCAAGGGCTATACCAACAAAAACATGGGTGGCACTCGCTGAAATACCAAGGGCTGTACCAGCAAACCAACAAGGGCAACATCAACAAAATACCAAAGGTGACACCCAACAGGCATCAAGGGCCGCACTCAACAGATCAACAATCTCAACGACAAGCACAAAAAGACCCACGACAGGCTGGAGCAACCAAGAACAAACAAGGGAAGACACAATTAGTTGAATGGCAAGCTTTGAAGATGAAATGGCTAGTNATTTTAGCATAAAAGGACTATTAATTCACTTTGTGGGTGAATTGAGGGACATAAAGAGAAACTATGGAAACTTAAGTAAAGTGGGTTTTGAGTTGAGATTCTTTTGGAGAGATCTCAACTATTGATTCGAGATGAGATGGGATGATCTCATCCACCCATATTTTAGGTTTCCTTATGTTTTTTTAAGAGGGGCGCATAGGGCAAGGAGAGGCTCATTCACTTGTATGTTCACCATGAGAGTTTGGAGAAGGGCAAGAGGATGATAGTGGAAGCATTGGGAGAGGAGAGCTTGGGTGCCTCCTTTCATGGAGGGCTCATGAAAGCTTTGGGCCCAATTTATTTGTGGTTGTTGTTCTTGCTTGGAGGAGGGCGCACTTGAGGAGGAGGGCACACCTATAGCAGGGAGGTCTTGCGGTGATCAGATTGCTTTGAGGACAGTTTCAGTGGAGAGGCAACACACAAGAGCACATTGCGGTGCAAGAGTTTCTCCATCAGATCTTCAGGGAGCAAGGGCGCTTCATTTCAGTGGATAGAGCAATATTTGAGGAGGACGCACCATGCTTGGGTGCATCTTTCGCTCTTGGACTTGTGTTGCAGCTTGAGACAAGCTGCTATTGTATCAGGTTCATTTGTTTCATGTACTTGTTGTATTCCACCTTCTATTCTCCACATATATATACTTCCATTCCAAACTGGTTTTCCCCAAGGGGGTTTTATCCAAGGCCATGTTGACCAAAAATACTTGTGTTCATTTCATACATGCTTAGAGTTTAGATCAACTTATTAGAGTTGTAAAGATCATGAAGAGTGTTATTTGTTTTGAGTATATTGCATGTGCTAACATTGGGGTATGAAAACACTTGCACGGGCACCTCAAGGACATTTAATCACCAAAATTATCAACATAAAGTTACTAAACAATTTGCTATCCTAAAAAGACAGCAAAAGACAGTATTGAGATTGTGAACTTAGAGCAAAAATAAAGGTCAAGGACATACCTGTTTTGGCAGCCTAATAGTACCTTAGAATTTTCTACACAAACTACGGCTAGAAAGATAAAGCTATATTCAGTCCAACACATGTGCCTTCTTCAAGTTGATGCAAATATCAACAGTCTAAAAAAAATCAGCCCTGATGCTTAGACACAAGGCAACACAACAAAAATACAGGGGTGGCACCTGCTGAAATACCAAGGGCTATACCAACAAAAACATGGGTGGCACTCGCTGAAATACCAAGGGCTGTACCAACAAGGGCAACATCAACAAAATACCAAAGGTGACACCCAACAGGCATCAAGGGCCGCACTCAACAGATCAACAACCTCAACGACAAGCACAAAAAGACCCACGACAGGCTGGAGCAACCAAGAACAAACAAGGGAAGACACCATTAGTCGAATGGCAAGCTTTGAAGATGAAATGGCTAGTAAGGAAGACCCACGGTAGGCAAAAAATAATCAACAGTCCACACTTAAAATTTTTCTAGCAGAGATAGACCAATAGCAGGCTGGCACGCATAAGAGAGACCTGAGAAAGACCTTATAAACCTGACCAGAAGAGCCGCAACAAACCTCAGTCTCAATGTCAACTTGGAGGAGGAGATCATATGAGAAAAGTGTGTCAAATGAGGGAGAGGCTACTTCTTTAAATAATTGAGGTAGATAAGGTAGAGCTAACCTATTAGTCCACTTGCCATAGCTTTAGGGCTAGGTTAACCCTTAAAAATACTAAATAATAATTTACCAATTAAAAACATCAAATGGTAAAGTCAATAATAAATTAAATCAAATGAGGAGGGTTTCAAAAATAAAGGCGGCCAACTTTCTTTAGGAGAAAGTAAAATTCAATAAATAAAATCGAACCAACACATGAATATAAATTTTGGGAGGCATAACTCAAGCAAGGGGTTTCAACAATTAACAAGAAGACAAAGTCAAAGGTCAAGTCCTTCTTTAATGGTAGTTTGTCCACAGGAGTCCCACGATATAAATTATAAGCTTTTTATCATTCCAGCATACGAGGAAGGGCAATGATATGATCATGCCTTTCTTCGTAATTGCTCCTAGTTCACATGGACCATCCCGAGAGAGAAGAAAGTCATACATCATCTCGGCTTGGTACTCATACTAAGAATCTGTCTGGTCCCAGACCAGGATACCCCATAACACATTTGGGGGCCCTAGATCACAACTAGGGTCTTAATCACCAAGGTACACAACTAAGGATCAATCCAAGCATTGAGCAAGGATTCCCTGGAACACATTCAGAGGCCCTGGAACACATCTAGGGACTTATATCATCAAACTGCTTGGTCCCTGACCAAGAACCCCAACAATACACTGGGGGCCCAACTAGGGTCTTTTGCCATGGCTCTAACTGCTTGGTCCCAGACCAAGAACCCCAGAAGTGTATTGGGGGCTCTATATCACAGCTAGGGTCTTTGTCATCCTTCCGAAGAATGGCTCTTGGAGCTGCATTAATTTTAACACTCCCTCTCAGCAAGAGAGGCATTCTCAACAACACTAAGCTTGTCTCGAAAGTACACAAACTTTGTCAACGACAGGGGCTTGGTCAAAATATTTGCAGTTTGTTCCGCAGTCGAAACATACTGAATACTGAGAATGTTCTTCTACACCATGTCCTGAACATAGTGATATCTCATCTCAATGTGTTTCGATCTGTGATGAAACACAAGATTCTCGTAGAGCTTTATACAGCTCTGGTTATAACAATGAATTACTGTGGGTTCCAACTCAACACTGAACAAATTTGAGAGTAGCTTTCTGAGCCACACTGCTTCTTTACTAGCAACACTTGCGACAATGTATTCTGCCTCTGCAGTGCTTTGGGCTATGGAGCCCTGCTTCTTGCTGGACCAGGAGATCATAGCTGAACCCAAATTGAAACAATATCTGGCTCTTCTGGTTCACTGTACTGTCCATCCAATTTGAATTTGAATAGCCATGAAGCATTACACCTCCATTAGAAGTGTATCTGAGCCCATAAGCTATAGTCTCTCGGACATATCTGAGAATATGCTTTAGCAACAACCATATGAATGTGTTTTGTATCACACATAAACCGACTGAGGGTATTCACTGCATAACAAATGTTTGGTCTGGTGTGTACTAGATACATCAAGGACCCAATGATCTGACGATATATTATAGGGTCTTCTAGATTTGAACATGTAGCTTGATCATGTAACTTCTTCAGGTTAGAAATCATAGGTGTGGTCATGGATTTACAGTCCAACATCCCAAATCTGCGAAGCACATCAACTGCATACTTACCTTGTGAGAGAAAAATCTCACCAGGTTTCTGCCACACCTCTAAACCAAGAAAGTAATGCATAAGACCCAAGTCCTTCATTTCGAACTCTGCTGGCAACTCCCTCTTAGTCTGAGCTATTAGATGTTCCTCTCCAGTAAGGAACAAATCATTCACATATAAAACCAAGATAACAAGATGATTCTTCACAACCTTTATATAAAGGTTAGGATTTGCTATACTCTTGGAGAACCCAAGACTCTGAAGAAAACTGTCAATTCTTCCATACCAAGCTGTCGGAGCTTGTTTCAATCCATACAAGGCTTTCTTGAGTTTGCAGACATGGGATTCCTTTCCATGGATCACAAAACCCTCAGGCTGCTCGATATAAACCTCTTGCTCAACTTCACCATTAAGAAAAGTAGTCTTAACATCAATTTGGTGAAGTTTCCAATAAAAAACTGAAGCAAGAGAAATGATGACCCTGATAGAGGTGTACCTAGCAATGAGAGCAAAAATCTCATCATAATCAATTCCCTCTTTCCGAGAGAAACCACGAGCCACAAATCTAGCTTTGAATTTTTCAACATTGCTATTTGCTGCATGCTTTATTTTGTAAATCCATTTAGAGATAACCACTGATTTTCCTTGTGGTCTTGGGACCACTTCCCATACGTCATTCTTCAATATTGACTCGTATTCTTCTACCATGGCATGCTTCCATACTTTATGCTTGGCAGCCTCATCAAAAGTGGAAGGTTCTGAGTCAATCACAAGATTCAATTGAGCTATCAAACCTGAGTACTTATCTGGTTTCTTGCTTTCTCTGAAAGTACCTTTAGGTGCTGCATGCTTTTCTGCTTCCTTTAAAATTTCACGACACCATGCTGGCTTCCTTTTGACAGGAGGTTTCTCTAGGGGAAATTTAACAGAATC
>JASDQU010102470.1:0-10155 GCA_032191745.1 Picea mariana
TCATGTACATTGACTTGTCTTCATGTCAATTATATTTTTTGTGTTGGTATTTTGAAATAAATAAATTTTTACTCCATCTTTTCATTTCATGTGTTCCTACGTAACAATTTTCTTTCGTGTCGGTTCTTACCTCCCTTTATTTTTCCTATTATATACTTAGTCATTCTCCCTTTTTTTTCTTCCCTTCTATTATCCATTTCTGATTCTATACCTAGTCCCATGTCTATGCTCGTGGGTTCCCAGGATGGCGGAGTGGCAGATTTCATGTCCATCTATATCTCTACATAACGAGTCCGACCGATCGCCGTTCGTTTTCATAGTTCACGAATTTTATGGCCGTTGGTTACTGCATAGGTGCCATCGAACTCTCATGCCCCGTGTGTGTGGTATACATCTTGTGCCTGCAACTTCAGTGATCTACAATTTGGCTCGGACTCGAAGCTTGTGACTCATTTTTCCCAGCATCTGTTGATATTTTTCCCATTTCGTCTCAACAGTTATCCAATTTTATGACCATCGGTTCCCCCCCAATGCATTATCAAACTCTGATGCCTCTTGTTCAGATAACATCTTGCATCCAAAACTCTAGTTATCTGCAATTCAACCCCAGGCTCCTCGAACTCCCAAGCCTCACTCTTTATCGAACTCACAATTTGTATATCCATCTATATCTTGACATCATGAGTCGGACCAAGAGCTTTCATTTCTTTAGCCAATTTTATGGCCGCAGGTGCCCGACTACATGTTATCGAATTCTCATTCCCCGTGTTCCAATTATACATCTTCCATCAAAAACTTGGGTGATCCATGTCTATGCTCGTGGGTTCCCAGGACGATGGAGTGGCATATTTCATGTCCATCTATATATCTACATCACAAGTCCGAATGATTGTTGTTCATTTTCAAAGTTCACAAATTTTATGGCCGCGAATTCCTGTGTGGGCGCCATCCAACTCTCATGCCCCGTGTGCACAGTATACATATTGCACCCGAAACTTCGTTGATCTACAATTTGATCCAGACTTGAAGCTTGCGACTCATTTTTCCCAACATCTGTTGATATTTCAAAGCATCTGTTGATATATTTCCTAGTTTGTCTCAACAGTTAGCCAATTTTATGACCATGGGTTCCCCCCCAATGCATTATCGAACTCCCATGCCCTGTGTTCGGATAACATCTTGCATCAAAAACTACGGTTATCTACAATTCGACCCCGGACTCCTCCAACTTGCAAGCCTCACTCTTTATCAAACTCACAAATTGTGTATCCATCTATATCTTGACATCACAAATCTGACCGAGCACTTTCATTTCCTTAGCAAATTTTATGGCCATGTGTTCCCGGGTATGCATTATAGAACTCTCATTCCCCATGTTCTGAGTATACATCTTCCATTCAAAACTTGAGTGATAAAAAATTCTAGCACGAACTCCCAAGTTCAAAAAAGTAACAAAGCGTCTTTAATTCTCGTCCATGCCTTCCACGTTCGCCCCTTCCCAATAGACATTAATTATGATTTTACAGGTGATAGTTCACAGATTTTTTGAAAATATTGGCATTAATAAGTGAAAATCTCGAGGTAATCTCCCATTCAAATGCATTTATGGGAGAATATTATGGAATCTGATTAGTTTCCTCTGTCAATATTGAATTCACAAAAAATGATGGTTGTTTTGTTTTTTTTAAGACGTCATCGTAGCAAGAATTCAATACTGTGTTGGCCCACTTTCATCTACAAAGGTGTTCACATGATGCCTCTCTTTAGTATTGTGCACATAATTTTAGAACCTTACAAGTTTGCATATCTAAGGCTCTTCCTGCATATGAAAATGTTTCTCCACCATTCCAATTTGAACATATTTTGCATTTGGCCACAGAGAACAACAATAAAATAAAATAATATGACATTTGTTTAAGTAAATATTAACAAATTATCTTCTGACTTGAACATGCTTTTGTCAAAATCCAGGTATATTACACAACTGACAATGTTTTCCCCGCTTTTCAATAGTTTCTCAATCTCCTTGTCATATTCACACGATTTCCCAATCCAAATTGATGATGCTTTTATTAGCTTTGAAAATATTGGCATTAAAAGGCGAAAAGGTCGAGGACATATGCCATTAAAACACATTGAAACAAGATTTATTGGAGATTGTATTATAATGTTGCAGCGTCCATTTTAAATACAATAAGGAGCAAAGGAAGGTTTTCATCACCTTATGGCTATAGCTTGACAACATGTCTATAGAGATACCCTGAATATTTTCGGGCACAAGGACCAGCGTTTTCATTGGTCCATAGCTTATGACTACTAATCGTCCACTTCTACCCAGATGAAAGTTATCTCGACATCTGAAATTGCAACGACACATTGTATCCCCGATTCTTTTTTTTTACTTTAAGTACTTGGTCATGTGCTGCATCAAGAACTGTATTCCGAACCAACAATTTGTCCAGATGGCTGACCATTTCCAAATCTCCCTATCGCCTAAAGTATTTCAAAAGATGTTAACACTTCTCGACCCAATGCCTACTTTCAAGGGAGAGAATTGTAAGCAATTATTAAAGAATAATGGCAATGAATTAGACCTCTTTCCGAAGTTATCACAGGACCTAGTGCCCGCTCCCTGCGACATGGACATATTACAGGTTAGTGCATGTAAAAACCTTTTTCGGCAAATTGCATTGCTTTTCACGAGGACAACGAGACAAGCAAGTGCAACCGACATCTCTCAGATGATTCTGTATATTTATATTTTATGGTTAAGAAACAAACCATCTTCCATTGCAACAAGATGATTTCCATTCAAAACTCTTCCCAGTTATTGCAATACAGGAGGAAGAAAAAATTCTTTATGTCACCTTATTTAATTTTCATTATGCCGAATTGCTATCCATTTCTTGGACTATTTATGTGTAGGAAGCTGAACTCTGAATTTGACCCACTAAAATTCTCACACTAGAAATTATGGAGACACGATGATTTCCAACTATTTTATAAGGTCTTCAATTATTTTGTTTCATTTTTTAAAGCATTGATATTTGGAAGGTATTTCCCCCTGTTTTTTGGCCAACCGACAATCTTCCTGGATAGGAAGGACACAGTAGAAGAAATGGATAACTATAATTTTATAAGGATTTCTGGGTCTAAACAAAATCCCTACTTCCTTCCATGTCACATATCTAGTACAATGTTTTTTTCTGAAATAGAAAGGGAGTACATCTACTGGTTGCATTTTTTCCATGAAAAAAGGAAAGGACAATTCATGTTAATGCCTTGGAAAGTCCAGGATTTCATGGTCAGGAACCACTTCAATAGTTATTTCACTTACACTATCCTAAATGGACTCCAAACAAGTACCAATGATTCACACAAGTAGAACCGAGAAGACTTGGGTGAAAAAAGTGCCCAATCCCCGACTGCCGCAACCAAGACCACAACATCTCGTTGCAGTACTCCAACGAATTACCCAAGTAATAAATTCGCACACAATTCTTCAGGCGAAGGAGGAGATAAGAACCCTCCCTACGGAAAAATTGAAAGTTGTTACAAGCTTCCCATGGGAAAAAAACGAAAAATAATAGTCTAATAATAGGAGGGACCAAGGGGAGAAATTGATATCTACGATCTCTCCCTCGAAGATATGGAACTAGAAATTGGCATTGAAAATTTTTCCCTAACGATGATCACCTAGAGAACACTACTCCTCACAATCCTCAGATGGAAATACTTGGCATAGATACATTGGACGAAGAAGAGTCTTTTGCATTTCAGAGCATTGTTTTTGACAGCGAATCAAAACAATTGATTATTGAAAACATAGATGTAAAGAATAAGAAAGGCATATCTCATTCATAGTTCAACCTATGCAACATGCGCACTTCCCAGATATCCAAAATGCACTGATCAACTGGAGATTCTCTAGACAACTCTATTAGTAGCCTTGAAATAGAGAACCTCATGTTAAATACACGAATCAAAGAATTGGAGGAAAATCTAATGCCTCTTCCACTATTTTCTACTCCTTTGGCAATGGTTGGGGCCACCACACTTGCGCCAAAGTTAAAAAGATCAGAAAGCCTTATCACATCGGCCTAAGACTATGTGGAAAAGAATATAAACACAAGAATGGAATTAATAATAGAAGCTTGGGAGATGTCAAAGAATATGGTCTCCTTTGGAACAAGAGCACATGCTTTTCATGAGTATCTGCAAGCAGATCTCAAGAACGAGAAAGGTTTTTATCTCGATGCATTTTTACCATTTGGTTTTGAAGTTACCAGTATGATGAAATCTAGAAGAATACAAGAGGATCTCCCTTCCCTAGATCGAATAGACCAGCTAAATGCATGCTAGAAAGAGAAGGTAAAGAACCTGATTTGTATTGTTCAAGAATGTAGCCAGACCATATCTAAAACAGACAAACTATTCAATAAGCTAACTGAGATAGATCTAGCTGGAAGCACCAATGAAGTCCAAGACCCAAAATTGATATTAAACTCACTGTTTTTAACCAAACAAGCATTTGATGATCAATTTCATATCTATCAAAGACTAACATTTGAAAATTTCCATGGCATTCTTGAATATGGTGAAGATGACGTGAAAAATTGGCTAGTCGATTAAGAAATTAGAAACAAAAATATTCAAGAAGCATTGCACAACTTTTCTATTGATCTAAGGGACTTGGAAAGTGAACTCTATAATATAAAAATCTAGCATGAAATGAACGTCACACCCATGAGGATCTGCATTGAAGATTGGCTGAAAAAAGTTGTCGACCAGATTACTAATTAAGGTCAAAGCCGAGGAAATCCATAAAAGGACATCAGCGAAGAAATGAAAAGCCATGGCACACCATCATAGTAATTTGATACTGATTACATTCTTCTATCTTCATCCACTTATTCTAACAAAGCTTTAATCCTGATCTGACAATTTTCTCTTTCTTCTTGCCAGGATTTTTTGTTTTCCATCGTCGACTTTCTTCTTTCTACCAAATTCATTCTTGTAAATCTTTGCTTCGTAGTCCATGAAAGTCCCAATCAGAGTCATTCTGGAAAACACATTTTTTTTCATAGAATATGTACTGAACTATAGTGTTTTTTGCAAATTCGAAGACAGATTGTTTTTTGGGAAATATTCTCAAATGTATTTTGTGACCCAGTTTATATAAATTTAAATATTTGGAGTTATTCTATGTTGATATTCAATGCTTGGTGTTGTTATTTGGAATTTTTATTTCTTTGTAAAATTAATTCATTTCCCTATACGTGTTCCTATTCTATATTGTGCATGTATTACAACTTCCTATATTTCAAAATATTCTTCGATATACAAAATGTAAAGTCATGTATTTTTTTCTTTGTTCCTTGTACGTTTGAGAAAAAAACAATTCGATCCCAAAACACCATTCAAATTTGAACATGGTTTACATTTGGACCAAAAATAATCTAGTAAGATACATTAGTATCAATGCATTTTAAATAAACATAAACAAAATCCCTTTAAACTCGAACCTAACTTTCTCGGGCTCTTGGATTGTCCGCAGGTTGATCGGTTAGCGAACTATCAAATCCTCATTTCCATCTATATATTCACATTAGGAACCCGACCGACGACCGTCCCTTTCAACACTTGGAAAAATATCTCACCGTGACGTCCCAACTTAGCATTATCACATTATTATCCTACGTGTTCTGTTATATACATCTTGCACCCAACACTTCCATCATATACATTTTGCACCCAACAATTCCGTGATAAAAGATAAGTATAGAAGACAAAAAAGAAGGGTTAATATATTGACATCTATGATAGATATCCCATTTTCTCGCAATATCTTTTCTGCATGTTTCTGAAGAAGTTATATATTCTTTGATATACAAAATGTAAAGTCATGAATTTTTTTCTTTGTTCCTTGTAGGCTTGAGAAAAAACATTCGAGCCCAAAACACCATTCAAGTTTGAACATGGTTTACATTTGGACCACAAATAATCTAGTAAGATACTGGATACATCTTAAATAAACATAAACAAAATCCCTTTAAACTTGAACCTGATGTTCTCGGGTTCCTGGATTGTCCACAGGTTGATCGATTAGAAGACTGTCAAATCCTCATTTCCGTTTATATCTTCACATCAGGAACCCAACCGATGACTGTCCCTTTCAACACTTGGAAAAATGTCTCACCACATAGTCCTAACTTAGTGCTATTGCATTCTTATCCCGTGTGTTCCATTATTGCATTCTTATCCCGTGTGTTCCATTATATACATCTTGCACCCAACACTTCCGTCATATACATTTTGCACCCAACAATTCCGTGATAAATGATAAGTATAGAGGACAAAAAAGAAGGGTTAATATATTGACATCTGTGATGGATATCCCATTTGCTCGCAAGATCTTTTCTGCATGTTCCTAGAGAAGTTATATGCTTATTTCATATACTTGGAAAGGAGTACGAAGGTGGCGGGCAGGGAAATACCCATGGAAAGCGGTCGGAATGGCTTCGAAATAGGTTGGCAAGGGTTCCTGACAAGAAGTAAGGCCCCAATTGTCAAATTGTATATATCAGAACATTTCAGTGCAAAATGTGTAACATGAAGAAGGTGTTCTTGCCATCGTCAATTCAAATTCATTCCTCTTTTGCTAGTGACAACCTAATGCACAATTTTTCTTATTCGCATTGACAAGAAAATAACGTATTTATAATCTAGTAAGATACATTAATATGGATACATTTTAAATAAAAATAAACAAAATCCCTTTAAACTTGAACCTGACTTTCTCGTTCTCCTGGATTGTCCGTGGGTTGATCGGTTAGCGGACTGTCAAATCCTCATTTGCATCTATATCTTCACATCAGTAATCTGACCGACGACCGTCGCTTTCAACACTTGGCCAAATATTTCACCACGACCTCCCAACTTAGCGCTATTGCATTCTTATCCCACGTGTTCCATTATATACAACTTGCACCCAACACTTTCATCATATGCATTTTTCACCCAACAATTTTGTGACAAAAGATAAGAGTAACATATTCACATCTATGATAGATATCCCATTTGCTCACAAGATCTTTTCTACATGTTTCTAGAGAAGTTATATACTTATTGGAAGGTGGTGGGCACATAAATATCCATGGAAAGTGGTTATACGGGCATCAAAATAGGGTGGCAAGGGTTCCTAAGGACACGTAAGGTCCCCACTGTCAAATTGTATACATCGGAACATTTCAGTGAAAAATGTGTAACACGAAGAGGGTGTTCCTACCATCCTCAATTTAAATTCATTCTGCATTCACTGGTGACAACTTAGTGCACAACTTTGCATGACTTAGCACTATCAATTTCTTATGGTCCCCCTATTCCTTGATATACATGTTGCAAACAACACTTTCATGATATAAATTTTTCATCATTTACAATTCAACCCTGGTTATAGAACCCACCTACCCAGGAATCCGTAATCTGAAAAGTGGTTAGGCATCGAATGGCTAGTGGTCGGTCGGAGTCACAGCATAAGAGAACGAGCACAAATGTGAATGGGTGCATCTGCCAATGTGATTGGGAGATTTTTGGTAATACGGCTAAGTAACAAGAAAGAGAGAGTAGAGTGGAAAAACAAATGGGAATTTCGTTGAGTATAGAAGAGGGAGAAGAAGGTCCAATATATTCAAATCTAAAATTGATAACCCATTTCCTAACAAGATATTTTATGTATGTTTCAACTGTGGAAAGCGGTTAGACGAGCTTCAAAATAGGGTAACAAGGATTCTTGGGGAGACGTAAGGCCCCGCCTGTCAAATTGTATATATAGGAACATTTCAGTGCAAAATGTGTAACACGAAAAAGGTATTCATTCCATATTCAATTAAAATTCATACTGCTTTTACTGGTGACAACTCAGTGCATAGGTTCTCTTATTGGCAGCAACAACCAAAAAATGTATTCAATAGCCATTTATGGGAGCCCAATCGATCCCCCAGTTGGCGCTATTATAGATCTTTCACCCAAAACTTGCGCCATCTACAATTCCTCCCTATACATCTTGCACCCAAAACTTTCATGGTCTACAATTCATCCACATATTGAAACATAGTTTTGATTTCAACCACAAATAATCTATTAAGATACATTAATATAAACACAATTTAAATATAAATACATTGGTGGTATGGGACCTGACTTTTTTCGAACTTGTTGATTGGTCCTATATTGTCACATCATGAGCTCGATCGACCGCAATTCCTTTCAACAATTAGCCAATTATCTCTCTACAGAGTCGTGACTTAGCGCTATCGATTTTTTATGGCCCCTTGTTCTGTGATATACGTATTCAACAACAATTTACGAGAGTCGGACTAGCTCCCAGGTGGGTGCTATTATAAATCTTGCACCCAAAACTTTTGTCATCTACAAGTGCGTGATATACATCTTGCAGCATAACTTTCGTACTCTACAATTCTTCACGACTTCACCCTATCAATTTTTTATGCCCCCTGTTACATGATACACATGTTACACACCACACTTCCATGATATACATTTTGCACCAAACACTTGTGTCATATAAAATTCGACCCCGATTATAGATCCCACCTATCCAGGCATACGCGATCTGAAAAGTGGTCAGGCATCGAATGGTTAGCGGTTGATCAGAGTCACGATATAAAATAATGAGCACAAATCTGAACCAGTGCATCCACCAATACATGCATTGGGACATTTTCAGAAAAAAACAGCTAACTAATGAGAAAGAGAGAGTAGAGCGGAAAAATGGTTGGACAAGCTTCAAAATAGGTTGACAAGGGTTCCCAAGAAGACGTAAGGCCCGACTTACCAAATTATATATATATTATGCCACTACTCGTGACAACTCAGTGTATAGGTTCACTTATTGGCATTAACAACGAAAAAATGTATTCGACAGCGATTTACAGGAGCACAACAGACCCCTGGGTTGGCGCTATTATATATCTTGCACCCAAAACTTTTGTCATATACAGTTCCGTCGTATACATATTGTACCCAAAATTTCTGTGGTCTACAATTCGTCCACATATCGGAACATGGTTTGCATTTTGCCCACAAATAATCTATTAAGATACATTAATATAAATACAACTTAAATAAATATATTTAAACTTGAACCTGACTTTTTTTGAACTCGTTTATTGGTCCTATATCATCACATCATGAGCCCCACCGACTGCAATTCCTTCCAACACTTATCCAATTATCTCTCCGCAGGGTCGTGACTTAGCGCTATCGAACTTTTATGCCCCTTGTTCCATGATATACGTTTTGCACACAACACTTTTGTGATATACATTTTGGACCAAAAACTTCCATCAATTACAATTCGACCCCATTTCAGTGCAAATTGTGTAACACGAATAGGGTATTCATGCCATCTTCAATTAAAATTCATTATGATTTTACTGGTGACAACTAATCTTGCACCCAAAACCTGCGCCATCTACAGTTTCTCCATATACATCTTGCACACAAAACTTCCCTAGTCTACAATTTGTCCAGATATTGGAACATGGTTTTCATTTCACCCACAAATAATCTATCAAGATACAATAATATAAATACAATTTAAATAAATATATTTAAACTTGAACCTGAATTTTTTTCGAACTTGTTGATTGGTCCTATATTGACACATCATGAGCCCCACTGACCGTGGTTCCTTTAAACACTTAGCCAATTATCTCTCTGCGGCGTTACGACTTAGCGCTATCGAATTTTTATGCCCCCTGTTCTGTGATATAGGTTTTGCACACAACACTTCTATGATATACATTTTGCACCAAACACTTTCGTCATTTACAATTCAACCCCATTTTAATGCAAAATGTGTAACATGAAGAGGGTATTCATGCCATCTTTTCCCCGGGTTGGCGCTATTATAGATCTTGCACCCAAAACATCCCTGGTCTAAAATTCTTCCACATATTGGAACATGGTTTAAATCTTGCCCACAAAAAATATATTAAGATACATTAATATAAATAAAATTTAAATAAATATATTTAAACTTTAACCTAACTTTTTTCAAACTTGTTGATTGGTTCTATATCATCACATCGTGAGCCCCACCGACTGCAGTTCCTTTCGACACTTAGTCAA
>JASDQU010102470.1:37560-69317 GCA_032191745.1 Picea mariana
ATGTAAAGTCATGAATTTTTTTCTTTGTTCCTTGTAGGCTTGAGAAAAAAAATTCAAGCCCAAAACACCATTCAAGTTTGAACATGGTTTACATTTGGACCAAAAATAATCTAGTAAGATACACTAATATGGATAGATTTTAAATAAACATAAACAAAATCCCTTTAAACTTGAACCTGACTTTCTCGGGTTCCTAGATTGTCCATGGGTTGATCGGTTAGCAGACTATCAAATCCTCATTTCCATTTATATATTCACACCAGAAACCCAATCGATGACCGTCCCTTTCAACACTTGGAAAAATATGTCACCGCAAAGTCCCAACTTAGCACCATCGCATTCTTATCTCGTGTGTTCCATTATATACATCTTGCACCCAACACTTCTGTCATATACATTTTGCACCCAACAATTCTGTGATAAATGATAATTATAGAGGATGGAAAATAAGGGTTAATATATTGACATCTATGATAGATATCCCATTTTCTCGCAATATCGTTTCTTCATGTTCTTGGAGAAGTTATATGCTTATTACATATACTTGGAAAGGAGTATGAAGGTGGTGGGTAGGGAAATACCCATGTAAAGCGGTCGGACTGGCTTCAAAATAGGGTGGCAAGGGTTCCTGACGAGAAGTAAGGCCCCAATTGTCAAATTGTATATATAAGAACATTTCAATGAAAAATGTGTAACATGAAGAAGGTGTTCCTACCATCATCAATTCAAATTCATTCCGCTTTCACTAGTGACAAGCCAATGCTCAATTTTTCTTATTCGCATTAACAAAAAAATAACGTATTTATAATCTAGTAAGATACATTAATATGGATACATTTTAAATAAAAATAAACAAAATCCCTTTAAACTTGAACCTAACTTTCTTATGCTCTTGGATTGTCTGCGGGTTGATCGGTTAACGGATTGTCAAATTCTCATTTTCATCTATATCTTCACATCAGTAACTCGATCGATGACCGTCCCTTTCAACACTTGGCCAAATATCTCACCGCGACGTCCCATATTAGCGCTATTGCATTATTATCCTGCATGTTCCATTATATACAACTTGCACCCAACACTTTCTTCATATGCATTTTTCACCCAACAATTTTGTGACAAAAGATAAAAGTAATATATTCACATCTATGATAGATATCCCGTTTGCTCACAAGATCTTTTCTGCATGTTTCTGGAGAAGTTATATATTATTGGAAGGTGGCGGCACATAAATATCCATGGAAAGTGGTCAGATGAGCATCAAAATAGGGTGGAAAGGGTTCCCAAGGACACATAAGGCCTTGACTGTCAAATTGTATACATCGTAACATTTCAGTGAAAAATGTGTAACACGAAGAGGGTGTTCCTACCATCCTCAATTTAAATTCATTCTTCGTTCACTAGTGACAACTTAGCGCACAACTTTGCATGACTTAGCACTATCAATTTTTTATGCCCCCCGTGTTCATTGATATACATGTTGCACACAACACTTTCGTGATATAATTTTTTTTTCATTTACAATTCGACCCCGGTTATAGAACTCACCTACCCAGGAATCCACAATCTGAAAAGTGGCTAGGCATCGAATGGCTAGCGGTCAGTCAGAGTCACATCATAAAATCATAAGCACAAATGTGAATGGGTGCATCTGCCAATGTGATTGGGACATTTTTGGTAATACGAATAAGTAACGAGAAAGAGACAGTAGAGTGGAAAAACAAATGGGAATTTCATTGAGTATAGAAGAGGGAGAAGAAGGTTCGTTATATTCAAATCTGCAATTGATAATCCATTTCCTACCAAGATATTTTATGTGTGTTTCAACTATGGAAAGCAGTCAGACGAGCTTCAAAATAGGTTAACAAGGGTTCCCGGGGAGACGTAAGGCCCCACCTGTCAAATTGTATATATCATAACATTTCAGTGCAAAATGTGTAACACGAAGAGGGTATTCATGCCATTTTCAATTAAAATTCATATTACTTTTACTGCTAACAACTCAGTGCACAGGTTCACTTATTGGCAACAACAACCAAAAAATATATTCAACAGTCATTTACGGGAGCCCAACCGATCCCTGGGTTGGCGCTATTATAGATATTTCACCCAAAACTTGTGCCATCTACAATTCCTCCCTATACATCTTGCACCCAAAACTTCCATGGTCTACAATTCATCCACATATTGAAACATAGTTTTCATTTTGACTGCAAATAATCTATTAAGATACATCAATATAAATAAAATTTAAATATAAATACATTGTTGGTATGGGACTTGACTTTTTTCGAACTTGTTGATTGGTCCTATATCGTCACATCATGAGCCCGATTGACCGCAGTTCCTTTCAACACTTACCCAATTATCTGTTCGTGGGGTCACAACTTAGCGCTATCGATTTTTTATGGTCCCCTGTTCCATGATATACGTATTCAACACCAATTTATGGGAGTCTGACCGACCCCCAGGTGGGTGCTATTATAAATATTGCACCCAAAACTTCTATCATCTACAAGTGCGTGATATACATCTTGCACCCATAACTTTCATACTCTACAATTCTTCTCCACTTCACCCTATCAATTTATTATGCCCCCTGTTCCATGATACACATGTTGCACACCACACTTTCGTGATATACATTTTTCACCAAAAACTTGCGTAATATACAATTCGACCCCGATTATAGAGCCTACCTATCCAGGCATCTGCGATCTGAAAAGTGTCCAGGCATCGAATGGTTAGCGGTCATTCAAATTCACGATATAAAATCACGAGCGCAAATCTGAACCAGTGCGTTCGCCAATGCATGCATTGGGACATTTTCATAAAAAATGGCTAAGTAACGAGAAAGAGAGAGTAGAGCAGAAAAATGGTCGGACGAGATTCAAAATAAGGTGACAAGGGTTCCCGAGAAGACACAAGGCCCTGCCTGTCAAATTGTATATATATTATGCCACTATTCGTGACAACTCAGTGTATAGGTTTGCTTATTAGCATTAACAACCAAAAAATGTATTCGACAACGATTTACGGGAGCACAACCAACCCCCAAGTTGGCGGTATTATAGATCTTGCACCCAAAACTTTCGTCATATACAGTTCTTCCATATACATATTGTACCCAAAACTTTTGTGGTCTACAATTTGTCCACATATTGGAACATGGTTTGCATTTCACCCATAAATAATCTATTAAGATACATTAATATAAATACAACTTAAATAAATATATTTAAACTTGAACCTAACTTTTTTCGAACTCATTGATTGGTCCTATATCATCACATCATGAGCCCCACCGACCGCAATTCCTTCTAACAGTTATCCAATTATCTCTCCGCGGGGTTGTGACTTAGCGCTATCGAAATTTTATGCCCCTTGTTCCATGATATATGTTTTTCACACAACACTTCCGTGATATACATTTTGCACCAAAAAATTTCATCATTTACAATTCGACCCCATTTCAGTGAAAAATGTGTAACACAAAGAGGGTATTCATGCCATCTTCAATTAAAATTCATTATGATTTTACTGGTGACAACTAATCTTGCACCCAAAACCTGCACCATCTATAGTTTCTCCATATACATCTTGCACAAAAAACTTCCCTGGTCTACAATTCATCCAGATATTGGAACATGGTTTACATTTCGCCCACAAATAATCTATTAAGATACAATAATATAAATACAATTTAAATAAATATATTTAAACTTGAACCTGATTTTTTTTCGAACTTGTTGATTAGTCCTATATCGACACATCATGAGCCCCACTAACCATGGTTCCTTTCAACACTTAGCCAATTATCTTTCCATGGCATCGCGACTTAGCGCTATCGAATTTTTATGCCCCCTGTTCCGTGATATACGTTTTACACACAACACTTCTGTGATATAAAATTTTCACCAAACACTTTCATCATTTACAATTCGACCCCATTTTAGTGCAAAATGTGTAACACGAAGAGGGTATTCATGCAATCTTATCCCTAGTTTGGTGCTATTACAGATCTTGCACCCAAAACTTCCTTGGTCTAAAATTCTTCCACATATTGGAACATGGTTTACATCTCGCCCATAAAAAATCTATTAAGATACATTAATATAAATACAATTTAAATAAATATATTCAAACTTTAACCTAACTTTTTCCGAACTCCTTGATTGGTCCTATATCATCACATCATGAGCCCCACCGACTGTAGTTCCTTTCGACACTTAGTCAAATATCTCTCCGCAAGGTCGCGACTTAGCGCTATCAAATTTTTATGCTCCCTGTTCCATGATATATGTATTCAACAAAAATTTATGGGAGTCCGTCCGACCCCTGGGTTGGCGCTATTATAAATCTTGCACCCAAAACTTTCGTCATCTAGAAGTGCACAATATACATCTTGCACCCAGAACTTACGTACTCTACAATTCATCACGACTTCATGCTATCGATTTATTATGCCCCTTGTTCCGTGATATACATGTTGCACACCACACTTCTATGATATACATTTTTCACCAAACACTTGCGTCATATACAATTTGACCTCGGTTATAGAGAGTGCCTATCTGAAAATCCCTAATCTGAAAAGTGGCTAGGCATTGAATGGTTAGATATCGGTCAGAGTCATGATATAAAAGCACAAGCACACATGTGAACCGATCCATCCACCAACGCACGCATTGGGACATTTTCGGAAAAACAACTAAGTAACGAGAAAGAGAGAGTAGAGAGGAAAAACGGTCGTCCATGCTTCAAAAAAGGGTGACAAGGGCTCTTGAAGAGACGTAAGGCCTTGCCTGTCAAATTGTATATATATTCTTCTTCTACTTGTGACAACTCGGTGGTTCACTTATTTCCATTAACAACCAAAAAAACATATTCAACAACGATTTACGGGAGCCCAACCGACCCCCGGGTTGGCGCTATTATAGATCTTGCACCCAAAACTTGCGTCATCTATAGTTCCGTTGTATACATCTTGCACCAAAAAATTTCATGGTCTACAATTCGTCCACATATTGGAACATGTTCTACATTTGGACCACAAATTATCTATTACGATACATTAATATAAATACAATTTAAATAAATATACTTAAACTTGAACCTTACTTTTTTCAAACTCATCGATTGGTCCTATATCGTCACATCATGAGCCTGATCGACCGCAGTTCCTTTCAACACTTAGCCAATTATATCTTCGTCGGGTTGTGCCTTAGCGTTAATGAAATTTTATGCCCCATGTTCTGTGATATACATGTTGCACACAACACTTTCGCGATATACATTTTGCACCAAACACTTCCGTCATTTACAATTCGATGCACTATTATAGATCTTGCACCCAAAACTTACATCATCTACAGTTCCGCTGTATACATCTTGCACCAAAAACTTCTATGGTCTACAATTCATCCACATATTGGAACATGGTCTACATTTGGACCACAAATTATCTATTACAATACATTAATATAAATACAATTTAAATAAATATACTTAAACTTGAACCTGAATTTTTTCGAACTCATCGATTGGTCCTATATCATTACATCATGAGCCTGACCGACTGTAGTTCCTTTCAACACTTAGCCAATTATCTCTCCATCGGGTCGGGCCTTAGCGCTAACTAAATTTTATGCCCCGTGTTTCATGATATACATGTTGCACACAACACTTCCATGACATACATATTGCACCAAACACTTCCGTCATTTACAATTCAACGCGCTATTATAGATCTTGCACCCAAAACTTGCATCATCTACAGTTCCATTGTATACATCTTGCACCAAAAACTTCAGTGGTCTACAATTCGTCCACATATTAGAACATGGTCTACATTTGGACCACTAATTATCTATTACAATACATTAATATAAATACAATTTAAATAAATATACTTAAACTTGAACTTGACTTTTTTCGAACTCGTCGATTGGTCCTATATCATCACATCATGATCCTGACCGACTGCAATTCGTTTCAACACTTAGACAATTATGTCTCTGCTGGGTCGTGCCTTAGCGCTAACAAAATTTTATGCCCCATGTTCTGTGATATATATGTTTCACACAACACTTCCATGATATACATTTTGCACCAAACACTTTCGTCATTTACAATTCGACCCCATTTTCCACAATTTACCTTGTAACCTGCTTGATAGGGACTACGTTGTCACGCGACACTTATTAATATAGTCCCCTTAAGGCTCAGAGGTAGTTATACTTGTTTCATTATAACTATCAACCTCTTCATTCTCTTAAACTTAGTAATATATACTTTAATCATTAAGTAATCAACACACATTTCTAACCATAAAAGTCTCAAGTTAATAATGAGAGTTCATTCATCTTGGAAGTTAATAATGAAGTAACATTATGGAATGATATGAGATCTAAACTAAAAAAACAACCCATCGTGAATGAAAATATTGGGACATATCCCATCAATAATATTTAGTTAGATAGATTAGCTTAAAACAAAATACTTAGAAATGCATTGTAGGAAAATCACTTTTACCTAGGCATTCACATATCCTAGGGTATTCACATAACTTAGTTTTGTATTGGTAAACTCATCTTACAATATAATGAAGTTATGATTAAAAAGAGAAAAAAATAAATTCATTAATATGGAGTTAAAGTTATGGTTAAAAGTAGCAAAAAAAAATAAATTCATTAATATGGAGTTCAAAGAGTTAGCTCAGTCAATTTAAATGCACTATTTCAAAATAGAGTTTAATTTAAGATCTCTAATTATAATCTAAAAAATGTTCTAGTTTTTATAAGTAATGATGGGTTACTAACTGCTATCAAAGTTAGTAATTGAAATGCCATGTATTCAAATATTCCAAGAAAGAAAGGTCCTAGAAATTGCAAAAAAGATGAAATATGTAAAATTTATGAATTTTTTAATGTTATATGATCCAAAATTATATTTTCTTCGACAATTTCAAATTGTGACAATGTCTTTACTAAATTATATTATATTTATAGTCCTACATTTTGGAAAAAGAAAATAAAGATATATTKGTTCAAATACATTATATATTAATAAGGTATAATAACAAGTGTTGTATGATAGCATAGTCCCTGTTAGGCTGGACATGGAGTAAACGCGTGGGTAGCAAGTTGCAGTACACGTGGTATTCCTGAATTAGTTTTATTTGAAATTTATCAAAAATTATTAATGTTTGGTACATAAACAATGCAACCCAACAATTATGGAGTGGTGTGTAGGTGAAGTCGTGGGTTCATTTTATTTGACAATTATGTCATATACAGTTTGCAGCAAACAATTCCGTCATATACATGAGATTGAGTAATTTATACAATATTATAACATTGTATGAAGATTTTGATGTCAAGGGTGTTCGGTGATATACTTTTTACGACAAACAGTTTCATGATATGCATTTAACAATTCCGTCATATACATGAGATTGAGTAATTTATACAATATTATAACATTGTATGAAGATTTTGATGTCAAGGGTGTTCGGTGATATACTTTTTACGACAAACAGTTTCGTGATATGCATTTAACAATTCCGTCATATACATGAGACAACCATTTATAGAATATTATAACATTGTATGAACTGAGCTTCCCTGAGGGGAAACTAGCTCAGCCAACCGAACCACTTCATAACTAAAGTGTAGACTGTTACTAACGCAAAAATATTTCAAAACTGTGGCCCATAAGGGTGGCCTTTACAACTGTGGAAAGTGTAGACAACATAACTATAGTAACCATGGACAAATGCATGAAAGGTCGACATGCAGATGACAAAATAACAGAGGAAAACAATCTATAGATGAACGATATGGGTTGTAGTGCCACGACGGGGCCATGCAGAAGGCGAAAAATGTCATGTCACCAGGAGGAGGTGGCTCCTCATCGACTTCTGTACGGTTCAATTGCATGGTGTCGTCCGTTTGTGATGGCACATGCTCTTTCTTTTGTTCCAGTGCCAACACTAGTGCGGAGGTTGCTGCTGGTTGGGTTGTTGCTGTTTGGCCTGCCTCTGGTGGGAGGTGATGAGCATCTTGTAACATAAAGAGCAATTGCAGAAGTTGAGAGTCTTTTTTGTCCAAGGCCTCTAGGCAGAACCAAAGGTCGTCCATGTTTCGACGCAGGTCGAACACTAGGCTTTGCACCAAGGCAAGGGACGCAGCAAGGGGCGGGAGAGAAGAGGGAATTTGAGTCGACTATGCCAAGGATGAGGAGGAAGTGGCTAAAGAGGAGGAGGATAGCAGTGAGGGAGTAGGCGGGGGATGGATGACCAGGTGGGGTCGGTTTGGCTGGCAAGCCGACCCACGTTTCGACTTTCCTCTTAGTTGGGGCATATTCGGGACAGTGGGAAAGAAAAAATGTGCCAGCAACAAAGCAAGAGAGGAAAAAAGAAGAGGAGGGAAAGGCCGGGTAGGAGGCAGAGATCTGAGAAGAAAAATCAGGAAATAATGAGCCATCTAAAGCTAGTGGATCAATTGAAATAGGCCGAGGAGCTGGTGAGTTTTCATAAATGGTCACACGCACAGAGTAAAGGCCCAATGAGTTCCATTGAAAGGATGTGAAGGCAGAGCAGGGCACACTCAGAGTAATGGCGCACTGCCTCGAGCAAGCTGAAGTTAAAGTTAGGAGACACATGGGAAGGGAGTTGAAGTACATGGGTATGTGGGAAAAAAGCGAAAAAAATAGTTCCGCGATATACAAAGTGACAACCAGATTTGCAGACTATTAGAATTTTAAGGGCATCGTATACAAAATAGTATTCTTAATATATGTTTTACATATGGTCGTGAACAAAAAACACAAAAAAAATAGTAGTAACGTCTGTTACCTAGGTTCTTGGAGAAGTGTTTGGTTCATAATTGACATGGGTTTTCGGGTTGTCGGGGTGCTGGACTGAAAATTTGGCTTATGTTGTTACGTGGTATACAAATAGTAGGGACACTTCCACGAAATACAAATTGACAAGCAGTCCAAATTATTTGAATTTTTGGATCGCGGGTTTTGGGGATGTCATGCTGAAAATCAGGCTTCTATTGTTACCTGAATAAGTTTTCCTTTTTACATATGCTGGTGGACAAAAAAAGAAAAAACAATAGTATTGACGTCTGTTACATAGGGTGGTGAACATAAGTATGAAAACAATGGCGTTCCTGAATTAGTTTTCTTAAAAAGAGTGGGTTATTGACTTATTTAGTTTTTGGGTCACGGGTTGTCAGGTTGGGGACCTGATGTTCTGTGGTATACAAATAACACCTAGACTTCCGCGATATACAAATTGACAAGCATTTTTGCAGACTAGTTGAATTTTTGGATCGTGGTTTCTCGGGCTGGCAGGCTGAAAATTGGGCTTCTGTTGTTCCGTGGCCTACAAAAATAAAATATGTGATTTGATGAAGTAGATATATAGAGCATGCATGGAAGCTTCATTCTGGGTTGTCGATGTTGCGGGCTTAAAATTGTTCTTGTGTTGTTCCATTGCCTACAAATAGCATCGAGAGTTCCACAATATGCAAATTGAGAAGTTGTTTTGCGGACTATTTGAAAAATATGGATCGCGGGTTGTTGGATTGGCGGGCTGCAAATTGGGCATCTGTTGTTCCATGGTCTAGAAATAGCACCTAGAGTTCCACGATATACATATTGATAATTGGACTTGCGGATTACTTGAAGTTGAAGTCGCTCGTGTCGAATAAGCAAATTGAAATAATAAACTGAATAACTTATTTTTGTATCGATAAAATAATTTATAGTTAAATAAAGAAAGTTTAGCATTCCTGAAATCAATTTTCCTTTTAACATATGTTGGTGGACAAAAAAAGAAAAAAAAATAGTACCGACGTCTGTTACATAGGCTGGTGAACATAAGCATGAAAAAAATTGCGTTGCGGAATTAGGCGGGTTATCGGGCTGCCGACCTTAAATGCAGGCTTTTGTTGTTCCTTGTGCTACAAATAGCAGGTAGAGTTTCGCGATATAGATATTGACAATCGGACTTACAGAGTGTTTGAATTTGGAGAGGCTCATGTCGAATAAGCAAATTGAAATAATAAACTCAATAACTTATTTTAATATCAATAAAATCGTTTATAATTAATTAAAACAAGTTTAGCATTTTTTAATTAGTTTTGCTTTTTACATATGCTGGTGGACAAAGAAAGGAAAAAAACATAGTACTGATGTCTATTACATAGGCTGGTTAACATAAGCATGAAAAAAAAAAACGTTCCCGAATTAGTTTCTTTAAAAGAGCGGGTTCATGAGTTGACCAGTTTTTGGATTTCGGGTCCATGTCCTACAAATAACACCGACAATTCCACGATATACAAATTGACAATTGGAGTTGCAGACTATTTGAATTTTAAGGGGCTTATGTTCAAAAAATTTAGCATTCATGAATTAGTTTTCTTTACATAGGCATACAGGGCGGCCGACAAAAGGACCAAATAGATAGCATTCGCGAATTAGTTTTCTTTAAAACAAGCACTCATCGACACAAGAAACTAAAATTTATGAAATTATAGGTTTGTGGAGACCATAAACTATACATAGAAAATACGTAATTCTGTTTACATACTCTCTATGAAATTTTATGAACACATAAAAGAAGGAAAAAAACTAGCATTCCCGAATTAGAGCATGGAGGGAACCCTGAATCAAAACTTGTCCAGTTTTTGTATCGCAGGTTCTCGGGTTGGGGACCTGAAAATGGAGCTTTTTTTTTCCATGTCCTACTGCCAAGGCCTGTTACAAAGGGTGGTGGAAAAAAGGAACAAATAAATAGCATTCCCGAATTATTTTTCTTTAAAATAGGGGCTAGTGGATACAAGAAATTGAAATGTATCAAATTATAGGTTCCTAGAGAGCATAAATTACACATACCAAATATGAAATTTTTTAAATACCACCCACAATTCGGTGATATACAAATTGAGAAGCAGATTTGCAAACTATTTAAATTTTAAGGGATTTTGTGGCAAAAGTATGAAGCACAGGTGGTAAAGATCCAAGAAATGACATATTCTCTAGACGTTTGAGTACAAAAAAGGTAGCAAACACAATTTCATGACATTTATATAAAAAATAATGAAACCTGTTAGATATTCTTGGAAATTTAAAGAAACACACACACACACACACATATATATCTGAAAGATGATATCTCAAATTTGAGTCAGTGATTTATTTCATTCTTTATTTTGAAAATAACCAGGCTGGAGAAAAGATGCATAGGACAAAAAGAGAATTGAGATAAATTAAACAGAATGTCTTCACATTCAACATGGCTGAAGATAAAAATCTAGGAACACATAAATATATAAGCAGAAAAAATAATAGTTTTATTTGGAGTATATGAAAAAATTAATAGTTTGTTACATATCCCTGGAAATGTAAATGCGTTTGTCATATAGACTGGGATTGGGGATCCCGCAGACCATAACATAAATATGTACAAGAAATAGGACTGTGGAAAGGAGTTGGACACGGTATAATGTAATACCTTAAAAGTAGAAATGGTAACATCATTTTTTGGCTATAGATTTCTAATCAGAGAAGTTGGAATAACTGAATTGACAAAGAAAGAACTATGCATTTCCATGTTGGATTTGGGCAATGACCCACTTCAAGTTCTCTTCAATATAGTTTCTCAAAGGGGTGACGTTGATGTCATTGTGGATTTGAATGTTGAAAACTTCATTTTCTAATTCGATTATATCAATTGAAAGTTTGCACAGAGTTTCAATGATGTCTGCATTATGTACCGAATACCAGGCTAGTCAGTTGTGCACCTCTTGTTCATGATATTCAATAATGTTGTAAAATTTTTCTAAAGACAAGGCTTTCAAATTATCAACTTGTTTATCGAAAGCTTGTTTGGTTGACGCCAACAAGTTGAGGATTAAGCTGGGGTCCTGGAAGTCATTTGTGTTTCCCGCTAAGTCTATTTTGGTGAGCTTTGTCAATAATGTTTCTTTCTTTGATATTGCTTGCTCACATGACTGGATCATGACATACAGATTTTTCACTTTCTCTTTCCAGCATACTTCTAATTGAGTGAGCCATTTATTGGAAGGGATATCATGTTGTCTTCTTCTGGTCTCTGCCATGTTGTTGACATGAAAGGAAAAAGGGATGACCCTGTGCACATAGAAACTTTCTTCATTTTTTAAATCCGTCTGCAAAAGTAGGAGCAAGTTATGTTCCCTACTCCCTAGGGAATCCATATTCTGTGATGTTTCCTAGGCCTTTATAATCAATACCATTATTTTGTTGATATTTTTCTCGACATATCCTCTACAGGATGCGAGGAAGCTAGAGGACCCTTTTAGATTTGTTGCAGGAGTGCACGTAGTAGCAAGCATTGCTATTTGCAAAGAACTGTGAAGCAATGGCATAGGAAACAAAGCTTCCTCTAATTCCTTATTGCAGTTCTTTAGTCTGGCATTTTCGGATTCCATGAGTCCAATGGAACCATGAAGAGCATCTCTGGTTGCCATGTGAAGTTGAGATATTTTGGACGCCTACATATTGACAAGGTCAAGTTCTGAACGATGTATTCTTTGGTTATTATTTACATCTTTTTTTTCAATGATTAATTTTTTTGATTTGGATTCGAAAACAACATTTTGGAATAAAAAGGATTCATCTTTGTAAAAAATTAGGGTATCAACCATGTCCATTGAGCAGGTAGGCTGAATTCCGTCTGCGGGCTGATCAAGGCTGCAGAATATGCTTTCCAGATCAGCGTCAAGATCCATGTTTCACTGTAAGTTTTGGGCTGCTCTGCCTCCCCTGCAATTCTTTTTGCCTTCATCTGCATGGGAAGGTCGTGAGGAAGATGTTCACTATATTTCTACAAAAATGTTGTAGAGTTGGTGCCAGTACTTTGTCGAAATGTTGATTTTATCTAGATGTTGCTTGAAATGAAGAACTGGAGGGGACAATATAATCCCCCGGAAACATTGCTTCCATGCGTGCGAATGGAAAATATCCTCATTAATGACAATATCTATGCGTGCTGTATGATGACCTGTTAGAAGTAAAGCTTAATTATTGCATACTTAGAAGTGTGAAGGTGGAAGTTACGACGAAGAACATTTAAGGAGTGAAGGTTTTGTGAACGAACCAAGGTGGCAGTGTGCAAATGACATTCCATGGTATTTCAAATTAATACTTGGAAGAGATTGGGGGTTTCCGAAAGGAAACAAGATGGCGGCGTGCGAATGACATTCCGTGACATTTGAAATTAAGACTGGGAAGGGATAAGAAAAGCCTTTGCATAAATTGCATTGATGGTAGAACTTCTCGAGCCTTGCACACATCAATGACAGCTTAGACGGTGCCTACACGATGACTTGTTAGCATTAAATATNTATATATATATATATATATATATATAAACACTATTTCTTATTATGCAGATATGCGAAGGTGACGAGCATGATGAAGAGGAAGCAAGGAAGGAATGGCCAAGTGTTAAAGTGCATAATGAAACTGATGAGTTTACAATGCTGAGGCTGCATGAGTCAGAATTTGTTAGCGAAGAAATGTACGGATGTCATTCCATACTTTTCCACTTTCGGGTTGGTGGGTTCTCAGACGGGCGGGCTCAAAAAAATGCCTCTATTGTTTGGTGTTCTACAAATAACACACACAGTTCCACGATATACAAATAGAAAATGGGACTTGCGGGTTGGCTTATATTTTATAGACCATTGACAGTTTCTGGATCGTGGGTTCTTGGGCTGGCGGGGTAAAAAACGGGGCTCTATTGCTAGGTTACTTACAAATATCTTATGACAATAATTTGACAAGCAATTTTGCATTTTGGCCAGCTCAACTTTATACTTCAGGGCTAGCGGGATCCCAGAAATGAGAAATACATATCAAATATGCACAGATCCCTTATTCCATACTTAGCCACTTATTTGGATCACAGACTTGGATCCGTCCGACTCCCAGTGCATATTTCATAATTCATGTGCAACACAACTCTGTGGTTACCAGACTAGTGTGTGTAGAAACAAGACAAAATTAGATATGTACCTTTTTAAGTATTGACATCAGATTTTATACACCATGTACCCATATCGCATTCCATAGTTGCGGGTTCTCAGGCATGAGGGGTCAAAATAAAGCCTTCTATTGTTTCGTGTTCTACAAATATCACATACAATTATGTGATACACAATTTGACAGGCGGTCTTGCGGGGTGGCTGAGATTTTAGATGCCATTATTTGGATCACGCACTTGCGAGCTGCACAATAATCTTTGCGTCCTCTTATTTTCCTGTCTGTTTCTATGAAGAAAAGTACAAAGCAAAAAGAATATGAACATAAGTTCAAATGTTAAGAAAAAGGAAACTACTATGTACATATACAAAAACAAAATAGAATACATTGAATAGAGTCAGAAATAGTTTTTGGGAGGATGTACCTCTTTTTTTTTTCTGCACAATGTAAATTTTATAATTCGAGTAGAACACCGTCTAGAGCGATGTGTGTACAAATCAGAGATACATATATGCTTTGAAACATACAAATATAAGTTTGCAATAACTTTGATGTATATGTCATAATTCAAGTGCAATACCAATTGTATTGTGATCAGACCAATATGTGCCTAAGACAAACATACTGTATTGAGGAATGGGCACATTGGACCAAACATGGTCAATTAGTGCATTTTGCAGATGGACTGTGTTGTTCATAAGAAAGCAGAGACTGTATTTGCACATGTAGTTTTCCAATTCTTTTGTTCTGCCAGTGTTTTGTAGCATATTGATATTGAAGTCTCCTACAAGTACAATGCGTCCGTTCAGATGGAAATGGGTCAATGCATTGGAAATAACATGTACTATGTTGGAGAATGCTGCATGGGGAGCAACATACAGATTCAGTATTGCAACTTCTGTTTCATGAGAAAAAAAAATTGCAAGCACCAACTCGACATTGTTTTTTTTGATATGTATATGGTCCAAAATTGGTAGATGTTTTTTCACCAGTATCATGACCCCATGTGTAATGTAACTTGATATGAAATTGTGATTTGGGAATTGTTTGTTCTACGTGCATAATGCCATGTGTGTTTCTTGCAAGCATAGAATATCGAATTGCATTATATCATAGTCATTCAATATATCATCCATGTGTGCATTTAAGCTGCATGTGTTAAGCGAGATAATTGGTACAGATGAATTTGTTTGTATGTATTGGTAATCATAATGTAGTTTCCATTTTGCGATGGTCCTCAATCGTTCCATTTCAATATCAACTTTTGGTTTCACTTTGAAGTTATCTTTTGTGAGAGGACTTAGTAAATACAAGGACTCTATGCTTCTAACATGGGACAGTGCTGTGTAGACAAGTCCATGTATCCGAATTCTAGCAGGCTGAAAAACAACTTTATCAAGTGTTAGTCCTTGTGATCTATGGAGTGTACATTCACATGCATGTTTAATCAAAAACTATTTTTGAATCTTCAGTTGACCTGTCTTTGCTGATGTTGATACTGACTTCGATATTCGCAAAATAGGTGTCCAATCACTTCTAGTATTTGAATTATATAGATAAGACAACTTGCTTGCTTGTCGCTTGCCTATATGTGGTTCATGGAACTTAATCCAAAGGACATCCACTTTTTCTGTCTTTGTATAGCCTTTCAGTATTCCATCTACACCATTCACCAAGCCATCCTGTAAATCATAGTTGAAGGCATATATTTCAACCAACATTTCTAATTTGAGGACAAGTTGCAAAGGTAAAGTGACTGAATGTTCATGCTGTGGCACATTTCCATGGTTTTCTTCTTCCAGGTCAATGGAATTGATGATGATATCATTGCCAGGCATTCAGGAGAGCATGTGTCTATTATGGTTTTCAACATCCTTACTTATGTAGAAAGGGTAAGGGAATGTTGGGTCTATTGGTGCAGGCCGTAAGCATCTCAAATTGACATGGGTCAAGTCATCATGTGTTTGGTTGTTGGTGCACATTCTATTCAGAATTGCAATGAATGTTTCTTCTGTTTGGCGCATTGTAGTATGCAACTCAAAGCATTTAATATTGTCTCGCCAGAAGTCATGGGTGACTGTTTCCATGTTGACCGTGGGTTTTTCAAATATCAAATAATCTTGGATGGGCTGTGCTTGGTAAATGTCCCCACATAATATCATGTCAATGTTTCCAAAGTATTTCGTCTGCACATGTTTTATGCTTCTTAGTCGGCTGTCAATGGAATACAATAACCAACAATGAATCAAATATGCTTCATCTATAAAGACAAGTTGGAGTTCCTCATAAAGCTTAGATAATGTATCCAACATTTAGAAACTGTGACTTGTTAAAAGGAATTAAAAATGTAGAGTGGACTGTTTTTCCAACATTGTATGCAACTTTTCCTGTGTATGCAACTATTAGGCCCTTTGGTTTCATAGGATCAGAGGAATTGTTTGAATCATAGATTTGTATAAGAATTTGGAACAACGCTTTTGCTGTGAATGTCTTTCCTGTTCCTGCTCTGCCTGTAAGGAACATGTGCACATGACTGTTCATGTTCAAGCATTTTTTAAGAGCAATATCCTTTACAATTGTTTGTTGTTCACGATTCAACAGGCGTCTTACTCTATGGTATTCATTATTTTCAATTAGGAAAGGATTTTTTGTAACTTGAAAACCAAGATTGATATGGTTTTCACTTCCATCCACTGGAGGACGAGGAAAATCTCCTTGTAAGTCATAGGAATCGGAAGCAGTTCTGGTTGTTTTTGGGTCTCTGAATGTGTCATCATGATCGCCAGGGTTTTCTAGGTCATTAAGTGCAACCTCTAGATCACCCCATGTTGGATTAACATTGTAGGTAAATCTAGCTTCATTGTTGTGTGCCATAGTCTCAGACGCAACATACACAACCTCCCATGTACAGAAGTTATGCATTAATGTCTCTTCATTTTCATTGAACGAAATGTACAACAACAATTTTTCTGTTCAATAGTTTTCATAGCCACAATGTTTGTTGTATTTGACAAATCGTATGACATAGGGTTTTTTCCTTTTTGATATGGGTGCACCATTTTTTTTGTAATGCAATACGAATTATGATAAGAAGATATGCCTAATAGGATATGGACGTTGCATGCAATAATCAATAATAGAGAGACATACCACATGCTTTGAATTGTCGGGCTCTTGTTGCAGCAAAACCATTGGTTTAAGGACAAATGTGCATTTTTCAAGTGGAGATGTGTTTATGAAGACACATCTTCTTGAACTACAAGTGAGGGGCAAGGAAAGTGAAATGTGAACTACTTGTTGAGTATACATTTGCTGAAGATTAAGCAATGTATTGCCAACTGTGCATATCATTTGTATGGCATCAATATGACTTCTTTCATGTTCTTTGCGTATTTTTCTAAATGCACTTGTCATAGATTTGTCAATCTTCGTCATATACGAGGTACATTATGATACTGCAGCATATGCATTCAACATGTACTATGCATATGTATTTTCTTTCCACATAACTAGCATATCCTTGGAGAAACTGTTGTTCCAAATATGGGAGAGTTTTCGTTTAAGGAAAAGTGTTGGTTGCCTAAGCATACATTGTATGGCCTGGATGTACTCATCTTCTGAAAGATTTACCTGTGTTAAGAAGGAATCAAGGCTCATCATTTCGTCAAATCCCCCTTCTTCTAGAAATGCGAACAAGGATTTAGTTTTCTCAACAACAACATTTTCCTCTACACTAACTGGCTCTATGATTCTTGTAGCTCTCATTGGCGGCACGGGAAAGTTGTATCTGCAATGTGAGTTTTTTCGTTTTCTACAACTTCTTGTACGGTAATGTCTATGGACTTTCGCAAGTTCTGGATTCAAATGATTTGTGTTGCATGTTATGTATTTACCCACAAATTGTTCGATCTCTAAATTGTTATCGGCTCCATCCACTGGTGCATCCTCTATCCACAAAAGTGTGTGGTCATGTTCATTTCCCCTATTCTGGAATTCAATGACAAAAAAGTAGTCCGATATTTTTCCGAAAAACGTTTCATCATGGCAAATCAATTGTCTCAAAGCATTTATTCTATGTGTATAGTAGTGAGTACATGTCACCGGGTCTTTTCTTATGAGGTAGTCAATGTTGCTATTTTCTAGTGTATCGGTTTCTTTTTTACATTTTTTGTTCTTATGCAGGTCAAATACCGCAGCCACCAATGGATCCCAACAGTTCTCTGTACTTGTAAATGTGACGAAAAATGTTGGTGGGTCTAATTGTCGGATCATTGCAAAAATATTGTTTTTGTTTTCTTGCAAATAGTCAGGAGATGTGCGGATGTTTTTGAAATCTATGTATCCAATATCATATTTCTGATTTTTTTCTAGGTTAACTTTTTACTTCACATCCATCGCAAAAAACTTTTTTCCTTGTAACTGGCCTTTTCTTATTCAGACCCACATGCAGGACATAACTTGCTCTATTATTATGCGCATTGTCTTGAAAAACAAATTTGTTATGTGACAGGAGAAGCAACCGCTTGAATGTAGCGGCTCCCATCGAACTATTTTATGATAATTGCATCGTTTTGTAATATCAGTGCCATGTGGATCTCCATAGAAGAGTGTTGGAAAGTTCATTTCCTCAACGAATTTGTCCTTGAATATTCCAAGTGGATGCTGCCCCTCGACAGGTGCAATTTTGACAATTTTGTCTTGCAAGTCACGAATGCACTGTGAATCAGTGAATCCATGCATCAATGTTTCAAAAGTTGTTTCATTGTTTGATTCATCACTTGCATAAAAATCACTAGGATTTTCAAGAGTACCTGCAGAGTTGCCATGTTCTTCTGCGAGAACACTGTTCCAGTTGGCATTTATACAAATGTTCTCTGCTTTATACAGGGCTCTGGAACATAATTCCTTTAATGATTTCATAACAACATGCACAAGCACTTTTCCTGTCTAATATGAATTTTTGTATCGCAAGCATCTTTTCAGAGACACATTGATTGTAATTGTATTGTTAATAGATTGTGGCAACACCTTTTGCACAACATCTCATTGAACAGGCACATTAATAATTGATCATGTTAAGCCCATATGGGGTCATTTATAGCCCCAAGGTATGATTTGGGAAAATGCAATTCGCAGAGACACAAGTCTCTCCTCGAGTTCTGTAAGTGCACTTACATCTACTGGTGTTGTATTACATCTTATTTGGTTAGGGGTTGCAAACTGTGGTAGTTTTCCATTTTCAAGCGATCGTTTGCATGGAAGACAAACTTTCGCACTGGAAAATGGTTTATCCTGGGCTGTCAAGTGGAGGTATTCTGCTTGCAAATCAGGCGTGAAAGACTTACTATTTCTTGAAAAATTCAATTATTCACAAATTGCACATGCAATGGAAGGAGTGTATTTCATTTGTTTCATGTAGTTCTGTCATGCATTTTTCTTTCGCAGGGAAGTATTTGTAGAAATTATTTCTGTGTTTTCATTGCTACTACTGCATGGTGTTTCTTGTAGATCACGAAGTCGTACAGTTTCATCACCATTATGGGATATGCAATCGCACCTATTTATGCTTTGTTCTGCACGAACAAATTTCTTTACATTGTGATATGTGAGTTTCTCTCTAAAAGGAAGTGTAGCAATGTATTTTTTTCTCTTGCGCATGACCTTTTTCAAGTTGTGGTAACTTATTCTACATTTCTTGCCCAAGGGCAGGATGAGCTTGTTGCAACTGGGATGAATTTCACTTTCACCCAGTTTCTGAGAAACTACTTTACATTTTTTGTTCAAGGCCTCTATGACCTTATCAGAAGTTGGGAGAATTTGATGAATAATTTTTTTCAAATTGAGATAACTTACTCTACATTTTTTGTCTAAGCGGTCTATGGCCTCATCACAAATGTCATGAATTTTAAACATGTTTTTTTTGTTCAAGACCTGTCTACCCATATCGCAACTGAGAGGACTTTCATTTTCACAAAAAAAATTCCACGTGTATGCAAATTTGATGTCGTTTGGGTGGCATGGAAAGTCAACCCTGAACTACCGATATGTGCAAGAAAAGGTTCATAATGGATATGTGTTGTATCTGTTTTCAACGAAAGGATATCAATTGTTCGATAACAATTTGAATCAATAACCCAGGAATGGACAGTGGCATCTGGCAAGGGAAACCACACCTAGATATTAACCCTGAATATGACAGACAACCATTGCAAAAAAAAATTGCAACCCTCCATACACCCTTTTTCATATGGAAGTGCTATGTTCACAAGGTATTCCTGCCAACTTCCAACTGTTAGCATATTTTCTATGAGATATGGGCAAAGGTGTTGATGCAAGCACCTAAAAGCCTGTCGGTTGCCACCTATAATTGCATTGCAAAAGGAATGTATAGTGTAAATTCCCAGCGATTGAACATCAAATTATGCTGGTACCGAACAACAAATTGCATTGAACAGACTATCTCCATAGCTAGACACAACGTTTGTTGCCAGCTGTAAACCATGGCAATCCATGCCATGCAAAATCCCTTTGCATTGCGATTGAAGGTATTTGCAAATAATGGACAAGTAGATACGAGGACCTTCTATATTTCATAAGGGCATCTTTTTTTACACCAGTGGTTCATAATGGCCACTTAGGGCATTGCCATCATGGAACAAGATGAAATATGGCTTGTCAGATGCAGTTTTATTGAATAGTAGATATCTTGTTTTTCTTGTCAATGACCAAATGACAACTGATATATTCAGCCAGTTAGACATCCATCGTATACAAAATGTATCTCCCCAAAGTCCCCTCTCATGCAGAGGCAAAAATGGAGATGCAGAAAACCGCATTTTTGAAAAATACGTAGTGACATCTTGTATTCCATGCAACTGCCAAAKAAAATYAGATTCCAGTTCGTATTCATAGGACTGCAAAGCCTCGGCATCGCCATTTTTAAAACAGGTCAAGAAATAATCTATCAATCCATTGCGCAGCTCGRTCGACRAATAGYGGAAATGCAATAGAACCTGKAATGTATCAAAAAGGCAATCCCCAACAGTATMYGAGAATGCATCCAATCTAAAAAGYGCATTKYTATGCAAAACCACRTCAATGTTGTCATGTACAATRGACTGTGCARCTATTTCRTRYGACTCAAYATCTATTACCTCRTTCATCTCTTCAACTGTCACTTTGAAGCTATTTGCTACATAGTTTCACTTTCTATGAAAACAGAGAAAAGCAGGAGAAAAAAATAAAAGGTAGCAAAATAGAAAAAAAAAACAAAGCAGGGCACCAATTCCCATATGTATCTTTGAACCTTCTTCTTCTCAACTTCAATCCCCACCAGTCCCCATAGAACATGAGAAGAAAAAAAAGAAATAAATAAAACAATAAATTTACTCAGCAGAAATAAAAAAGGTAGACGCAGTGTTCCCACCCACAGAATGAAAGCATACCCTGCATACAGACCTCGCCTGATTTTTCCCTCTTCTGATGGATCCCAACTACTTTTCGTAAAGCCCTCTACATTTCAAGACGCATGCTTTCTAGGAACCAAAACTAAGAGCACAAACAAAGATGGTGGGACTGCCACCATTGAAGAACAACAACAACAGGGAAACTTACCCATCAACAAAGGATGACAAGAGCTCAGCCCCAAAAACTGCAAACCGCAACAATAGGTCCAACACCTTGCAAGGTCGAAAAACAACAAACCAGTGAACAACCACGAAGAGCTCGAACTGCAATTGCAAGACCTCAACTTTGCAAAGTTGAATCAAACAAGAACCAGAACCATGGAACGAAGCACCAAACAAGGATCGAACACTCGAGCAACGATGCCAACCATGAACGAAACTGTATTGCAACCCATCTATACAATAATCATTTGACACTACCAAAGATGTTAGGTAAACAGTTAAGACTGTCAAGACCGTCGAAGGGCGTAGGCTTGTGCAAACATTTAAGAAAATATGCAACATGGAAAACCTGTTCTCTCAAAGTTTGCAACAATAAAGCAAAAATCAGACACAATAATATGGTAGAGAATGTATTCTACCCAGCAGAAAATGCTAAGGGAGACATTTGAACTAATGCTAGCATCAATCCACCATCAACCAATGCATAATAAAATATATAATTCAAAAAGACCATATACTACCAAATACTTTGGACAGGTCAAGGTATTTAACATTGGGAATAGCGAACGTTGCAAGAAGACCTCCAATCCTTTGTCCAATCAGAGTTTGACAAACATGATACTTTTTATTATATTAAAATCGATGTCTTCACTTCCCTTGTTCCAACAATAGACAATATGAAAATATTTCTGGTCAATGCACAATCTAATACCAGGTCAACGATTTATCGATCGCTATAGTCCCTCTACGCCTACGACAGGGACTAATAATATGACAATGTTTATTAAGAGGGTATATATCAAAATTAGAAGGATAATAATATCAGATTGTTTATTAAGAGGGTATACATCAAAATTACAAGCAAATGAACCGAGTCTTTTTAAAGCGTTTAATGTGTTTTGGAGGAAAACATTTAGAACGTCAATCTACGTGAATTGTAAGTCAATAATTTTGTTAATATTTAAATTGATTAAGAAAAAATCCTTCATATCTTTATGCTTGTGTTTGAAATCAATTTGCTCTTTCATGTTAATATAAGAGAGATATATAAAACCCTTATGAAGAAGAATTTAAATATATAGATTTTTTTTTTATATTTTCGATAATAAAAAATAAAAAATAGAAATAAACAAATTTAAAAAGATTAAAAATAAAAAATATATTTCTAGAAACTAGATTCAAATTTAAATCCATAGGTATTAGTACAACACCCATTCTTAAGAAATATAAGGATATTCACTTTCAAAATTTGTACGTGCTTGAAAAGCATAGTCTTATAACACCAAGTCTTCAGAAATATAAGGATATTTCCGTTCAGAATTTGTATGTGCATGAAAAACACAGTTTTTAGTTACCAATAACTCTCATTCAATACATTTCTTCATTAATTTTTTATTCAAATCTTGTCTAAGCATTTTAGTTTCAAAAAAATCAACTAAGAGTTGAACAAAGTTCTCGATTGAATTTTTTTTCAAACGGTTTATTTAAGTCTAATTAGTCAAAAATATTTAGAGGTTGAAAAATATAAGACTCTCAAATTTTTTGGAGTGTCTAAAAACTTTTGGTGAATAAATTTTGTAGATGAAAGTTTTGTTTAACTTTGTCTTAAGAATTTTTTTTTTTAATCTTCAAAAGTTTCAAAATATTATCAACTAATTTTTTTTTCCAACTCTTAAATGAGAGTTTTCTCCATTAGAATTCTTAAACAAAAGTTGACTTCAATTTCACAAAAAGTTTTATTTAACTCTAATGTCCGAGGAATCAATTGAGGTTAACACATGTCCAAAAACAAACTTATTAAAATATATTGGGATAGAGAATTGTATTTATACCTTGTCCAAAAATGTTTAATTATTAACCTCCACTTTGTTTATACTTTAAAAAAAACCATAAAGGATAAATTGAATTTTTGGTAAAAAACATAAAGGATTTTTAGTGAAAACATAATTTTTTTTATTAATAATAATAAATAATAATATAATTTGAAGGTTGTTATTAAGTCAAATATTAAATTGGTGTATGAGATCCCCTTGTTTGTTGGATGATGAACACCTTTTGTATAGAGATTTGACTACTACAGTTTACAGAGGTATACATACCCTACCCTATCTCCTCTTGATTTGAACTTATAACCTCTTAAGATTTATGTCTTGGGATTTGAACTTTTTCTTTTAAAACTTCATAAGAATTATGTCCTTGGATTTGAACTTTTTCTTTCTCTTTTGAAAAATAAAAATGAGAAAAGAGAATGGATAAGTTTCATAAAAAAAAAAAAATTAATAGTTTTAACTCCTTAATTCCTTTCACCTAGAAAATTTCTCCAATCATAAATAAAATATTATAACACTTTAACTATATGAAGAGAGAAAAAAATATTATGAGTAGATGAAAGGGATTTAAGAAATGTGGAGGTACACAACAATGAAGAGCAAAGGGGATGGAGTGTTTTTGAGAAAATTAACGACAATGAGGAAAGTTTGAGGAAAGAGACTCGAAATATGCGTAGGAACATTTGATAAAGAGAAAAGGAACTTTATATGTAGAGGAACATGAGAAATGACGAATAAACTACGATGATGAGCAAATGGTCTTTAGAGGAATGGAATAACTTGTTGAAAATGAGAAAATGCGCTTGAAATATGTCGAGAAACTTTGTAGTATGATTAATATGTTAATATGATTACTAAACAAGTGATGAAGTAAGATATTCATAATGCACGAGAGTTCTAGTTATATCAACAATTTATGTTGATATTGAAATAAATGAAAATGATTTGAACATATTAATTTATTGTTGATGAAGTAAGATATTCATAATGCACGAGAGTTCTAGTTATATCAACAATTTATGTTGATACTGAAATAAATGAAAATGATTTGAACATATTAATTTATTGTTGATGATGATGAGACTAGAATTGGTTTATTGGACTTTAAAAAAAGAAAAAGATTATTTGAATTTATTGAAAATGTTAATTTAATGTTTGGAAAACAATAAGAGAAGTGTTCCAAGATAACTAAAGTTTAGATGATTTAGAAGGTTATTAAGGTCGGTATTGTGATAAATATTTTAAAATTGGCATCTAATTTGGGTATACATAGGGAATTCTAGGAGAAAGTGATTTTCATCTTCAACTCTCTTGGCGTAACAAAAGTGATAGATACTTTCTTTCTATGTTGTTTTAGAGATTGTCCAACACCTAGTTTCAATATGAAACTCAGGAGAATTAGTTTTTATTTTAGCAATATTGATTCTTCATCTTCAACGCTCTTGGCGTAACAAAAATGATAGATACTTTCTTTCTATGGTGTTTTAGAGATTGTCCAACACCTAGTTTCAATATGAAACTCATGAGAATTAGTTTTTATTTTAGCAATATTGATTCTCTTCTTTACGCTAGACAAGACAGAGAGACACTTTTGATCTTCAAGGTCATGGTTGACCATCTCCTTATAATATCTTAATTTTCTTTTATCCTCTAATTCTTTATCACAACATAGATTCTCCTTAAATTTAGCTTGTACAATATTTTTAATAGCATCGATATTTTGCATCATAACTTATTCTTTTATTTCGTAATGATTTAGTCAAGACTTGGAATCATTACGCCATCCTGCTTGAGTCGTTGGTGATTTTGGCTAGAGTCTAAAAAAATTTTGGGGAGCCTCTTGTTATCTTTGTTGTATATATTTTTCTTGTACATTAAGTACCGAATCATAGGTGTGCTCTCCATGGGGGAAATGATCTCTTTGATGAGGAGGATAGGATAGGGTGTATTGCCCTTATTTTTGATATTATGAGTTATCAAATTGTTTTTAATCTACTCTATCTTTCTCCAGGATTCTCGAGAGATACTACATCCTCAAACTTCACATCCATATAAAATAACATGAGTTATAAGTATCTCAAAGAGAATCTTTTTACGTACCAATTATATATGTGTATAAATTGAGATTTGTGTATAGTTTTTTAATTATGTATTTTGAATCAAAATTTACTATGTATTTATTGATTTATTTTGAATTTGGCATATGCATTTAATTCACATACTAACTAGGAGAAAGAGCCTAATACCATACCCTAGAAGTTTAGCATCTACTACATGAATGACATGAATGTGGAGGGAAAACTTTTGGGGATTAATTTTTCCATGTGCTAATTTTCATGCTTTTTTCTAAATATTTGTCAATTTCCATTTTTTTTTTTAAATGATTCACCCAAATTCTATATGATAAATTATTAAACTTTAAAATTACAAAAGTATTATAGAAACTATATAAAATATTTAGAAATTTGAATATTTCAACAAACATAGCTAAATTTCACCCATGTGCTAATTCTCCATGCTTTTCCCAATTTTGTTTTTCCAATTTCAATTTTTTTAAATGATTCACCCAAATTCTATATGATAAAATTATTAAACCAAAATATTACCAAAATACTATAAAAACTTTATAAAATCCTTAGAAATTTGAATTCCATTCTTTTTTAAAGATGATTGACCCAAAATCTATATGATAAAATTATTAAACCTTAAACTACAAAGATACTATAGAAACTATATAAAATCCTTAGAAATTTGAAGTTACCCATGTGCTAATTTTCCATATTTTTTCCTCCAAAAAATTTGCAAATTTCCAATTTTTTTAAAATGAGTCACTTAAATTTTATATGAAAAGATTATTAAACCTCAAATTTACCAAAATATTATAGAAACTGGAATTTAAAGTCCCATTTAAAAAAAAATTATTCAACCGAGTTCTATATGATGAAATTATTAAACCTCAAAATTACCAAAATATTACAAAAACTATAGAAAATCCTTAGAAATTTGAATATTTTTACATCGTTAGAAATTTTATATTTTTCATATTAAGAACTAGTAAAATTCACTAATGTTTTGTCAAATCCCAATAAATCTTCGAGGGACCTCATTCTACCTCACCACCCAGGTTCGAAACCCACCGCTCTCGAGAGGAGACACCCAAAAATATAACCATAAAAACGGTTGGTCTGGCCCAGGTCGAGTCCAATCCCTCAATGACTTTGATGACTTAGCTTCCCCGAGATCACAATTTCCCAGGCACATGCTAGTCCTGCAGGTCATAAACATGTTAGCCAAAAAAAAAATATTCACTATTTTTTTTCCACTTTAACTAAATTTCCATCCTGATGATTGTATAAGTGGATATTTAAGATTATAAATTTATATTATTGTATCATGGTAAAATCTTCGAATAGGTAAAATTTCCAAAAGAAACTATAGAAAATCAAAATTGGTTTACCAATAAAAGACCAGACAAATAACATTATACATTCTAAATATAATGATATTTTCTATAAATGTGTGGGTAAATATGCTTTTAAAATTTTGTACTAAGCAACCATCCATGCCTAAAATGCCAATACTTCACAATTAATCCACATTCATAAGTTTTTTTGAAAATGTGGATGAAATTAAAATTTAGTAAATGAACCCTGTAATGATTACACAATGAAAAAAAACCTAAGTGGCATCACCAAAACCTAAGTGGCATTACCAAAACTTATTTTGAATATACGTTATTCATATTACAAGATCAAATACCTTAATCCACATCAATAAGAATTTTTTGGAAATGTAGATGAAATTAACAAAAAAAAAAAAAAAAAGTAAAACCCCTAATTACTAATTAAATAATGCCACAACATCTAAGTAACATTACCAAAACTTATTTTGAATATATGCTATTTACAATATTTTGAATATATGTTATTTACAATACAAGATCAAATACCATAAAAAAAATCAAAATTGATTTACCACTATGTGACTAGAGAAATATTATAGGTTGTCGTACATCCTAAATATAAGGTTTTTTATAAGTCCATGAATACACATGTTAGTATTTTCTAATAAATGACCATCCATACAAAAATTATAAATTTATTTACTACTACGAAACTAGAAAAATAAGAAAAGGATGTTGTACATTCTAAATATAAAGGTAATGAATAAAAATGTTTTCAACATTTTTTACGAAGTGACCAAGTATAAGATTCCAATGAAAGAAAGTCTAAATCATATTACCCAAACTTATTTTGAATATATGTTATTCATAGTAAAAAATTGATACATTTTACTAGGGAAAGCACAACTAGAATTTTGTAAATATACTGCATTTTCCAAGAATGAAGACTATTAAGGTATTAGTCTGAGTGCAACCATAAAGTATTGTGAATCCACTACAAGAAATCCATTGATACCAATTAGAGTGGAATTACGGTGAAAGACTAAAGTATAACATATGTTATAATATATCATGTTTTATTCCAAGAATGAAGACTATTAAGGTATGAGTCTGAGTGCAACCATAAAGTATTGTGAATCCACTACAAGAAATCCATTGATACCAATTAGAGTGGAATTACGGTGAAAGACTAAAGTATAACATATGTTATAATATATCATGTTTTATATTAGAGTAGAATTATGGTGTAAAAGTAAAGTATGTATTGACATTCACTCCAAAGAATCTCAATATAGAGATAATGAAGTATAGTGTTAGCATATCTTTTCTAAAAAATATTAACATGTTAAAATTATATTTTTAATTAAGAGAAACATATGAGAAACATATGGTATACTTGGAGATAAAGGAAACATTTCCAGGGATCAAACATATAGTTTTGGGGGTAGTACCTACATTATTGTTATCAAAGTATTGCAGTGGAAGCATGATATGAATGATAGAAATATAATGTTTATTCAAAGAAAGGATGAATTAGTTTGGTCTAGAAAAGTAAATGGAGGTTGATGATTTAAAGTAAATAAGAGAGCATGGATAAATATATAATTTGGTTAGGTATGAGTTAGGTTAGAGGGATCCAGAAAATTATGAATGTTGAAAATTAATATCAGCATAGTATATGGATGGAAAAGAAAAGGTAGACAAGAGTTGATTGGATATAAAAGTGATCAAGGTAAAAATAATCATGTGTAGTAATTACAGTGAGAGCATAAAAAGGGATGCGAGAATTTAGGGAAATTGAGGATAGATAGTGTAACAACCGTAATCGTTACGACTCCAAGCGAAGCGAAAAGTGTTTTTTTTTTTTTTTAGGTTTTTTATGTAAGGCAGGAAGGCAACGATGACAATAGTTAAACCACACCACCTAACGGCGAACACCCTGAGCGCAGATCAGGCAACAGACAACAACGACTCAACACACTAGCACAACGATCATCTGGGCAAGACATGCGTAAATCAAGAAGGGTACGACTACCCACTCGATGCAACACAACAATGCCTACAAGATAAAGGAAAACATCCATGATCTGATACATCGGGTTTGATGACTAGTAAACAGAACCCTCCCAAGGAGCGAGAGACAACACAAAAGTTACAACCAGTACCGCCAAAAACAACGGTCATCAACCACATTGGGTGGCATGCGATCCTAAGACGTGATATCGTGTGTGCTTCTTTATCCACATGCACAATGGTCCAATCTCAAGAAACCATGTTTCCACAGTGTGACGGGCACACTAGGGACCCATGCACAACCAGAATAAATCCAACCCTCCATCCCAACATAAAGGCCAGTCGTGCAACTACCTTACAAAATGCACTCAAGGATTCAATAGGTCCTTAACTAGTTCCTTGTTGGGAGAACCTTAAGGCTACTATAAGGCAATGATCCCAATATTATAATCAACCAATAAGACTAATTGCAAGGAAAAAACTATCAAAGTCTATCAACGCATTAAACATCTTAACCAATGATCTAAAGGAAAAAGCAGTGGTTAATCTAAATGAAGGGGTGTAACCTAGCTCATGATTGTATCATCGATAACTAGATATATCACCAAATACCACTGCAATGGTAGTTATCTAAAGAAATTGCAATTAGTGAATTCGATAAATAAACTAATCTTATATTCCTATCTTGTATGAATGAATTGTTGTCTTTAAACCAAAAAAACTAAGATCATATCTCTGTCCAACTTCAGATAAATGAGTCCTAAATATGCCAGTTAAAACGCAGGGTTAAGACTAATTGAATCACCCAAAAGGGATTCTCTTCCTTTAAGGGGCGCACAGGTAAATCGAGTATCTAGAATTGTTGTATGAAATCAAGTCTAAAGATTGATGAACCAAGGGAATGTTGTCTAAACACCGGTATCTGTCTAAAAAAATCGTTTACGGGAAAACACTAAAGGATAGCTGGGCAATTCGCTGTCTAAAAAGGGAATCGCAGGGTATCATAACTCGATGTCAAATAAGTGTTGTTCCAGCTTCTAATTCATGATTCAATTCACTGTCTATACCATTAATTCATTGTCTGATATTTTTGTCTCTCAATAAAATCATTGGCGGTTTTATTTCTCTACAAAATCGTGGTCTAAAACGATGGCATGATATCCCATCTTTCAATGGCAGAGAAAATGTGATATGGTTGTCTGTTCAGAACGTGGAGGTATGTTGTCCATTAATTATTTCGGTAAATAGGTCTGGACCCAAAAAAAATCGCTATCTATCGCTGTAGAATACTATGAGTGAAAAGATGTTGTGTTCCATATTGAGGTTATTAGATGTATCAACAATATAAATTCGCTATCCTAAGAAATACAATACGTTAGCTAAAAGTGGAACAATTATCTGCGTTTTCTAAAAACCATACAATTAAATCCCGTAACTATGTACACTCATTATTGCATTTCTGTTGTTGTAAAACACACATTTACTATTAAATTTGTTGTCATAATCCATACTCAGCAACTCACCAATCACAGTCACGCTTAGTCATATGCAAAACGTTGTCCAATGAATATTCTTCATCAATCCAGGCCATTTCCCATCCATTCAATGCCAATCCATTAAAACGCAGGTAGTTGTTGGTTAAAAAATGCAGGTATGAAGGAAACGCAGACAAAGGCATGGATGGTCAATCAAGCGCATAAAAAAAAAGGGCAATGGTGTGCATGCTATCCAACATCAACAACATCCATGACGCAATAATAATATGCTACAACAAAATAACTACCCAAGATGCAGGGAAAATTACACTACCTATTTGCATAGAAAGTATGCTACCCATATACACACTCCAATGCACGGTAATTGCGCCCACCATTACAGTCATACAAGAATAATTTCCCCAACTAAACACACTGTCAACGCAGCAACCAAAAGTTTTGGGGATATCGTTGTTGAATACAACCTATATCTTTTTAGCGATGTGAACATGATCAAAGAGAAATTGAACTACTTAAGGCATTTCGATTGAACTATTTATATTAAGAATTAAACTGTCTAAATAAAAGGAAATTGTTGGTATATATGTAAATAATGTCTGAAAAATATGCAATTACTCTCTAATTATATAATGGATGAATAGGCAGTCAATAGATAAGTAAATCACAAAGAAGATAGAGGATCAAGCTGGCAGAAACACCAATGAATGACATAGTAACTAAGTGATGAGGTTGTCATGTAGTACATAGGAAATAACAGACCCCAAAGATAAGGCTTCCATTCACTTGTTTACAGTCAATGTATAAATTCAATTGTAGTCACGGACAGTTAAAACCAAGCTGTCATACAATGGCTAACGGTCAAAAATCATAGAGAAAAACATACACTCCAAAAACGAAGAGGGGATGCAGAATGCAGGAGGTATTGAGATGATCACAGAGAGAAGGGATAAACAACGCAAAGGTATTCAATCGCAAGAAGGCACAAGACAATCATTTAGTCAAGAACAATCAACAGGGGCAGACGACTGGGAAAAATATCCTTTGTTCATCATCCACGCACATAAAAAAAAGGGAATTAGAATCTATAGGTTGCTATGCACCGAAGTGACAATCTTTGATTCGACTCCTGGCCAACTTCTCAGGTGTAGATTGACGAAATAGGGATGAGGATGAAGACCAGGAATAAACTCTTCATAAAAATCAATTAAAACCAAAAGGACTATCACACCATTTCAGGATCGAAGGCCAAGGGAATCAAGTCAAGCAACGATCTTAAGGCTATGGGGAAATTTAAGTTCTTGGTTGAAATGCTAAGTCAAACATTTTATTTACCCAATTAAAAGTACAG
>JASDQU010102470.1:138749-151645 GCA_032191745.1 Picea mariana
AGATTCCAGTTCGTATTCATAGGACTGCAAAGCCTCGGCATCGCCATTTTTAAAACAGGTCAAGAAATAATCTATCAATCCATTGCGCATCTCAGTCAACGAATAGCGGAAATGTAATAGAACCTGGAATGTATCAAAAAGGAAATCCCCAACAGTATACGAGAATGCATCCAATCTAAAAAGTGCATTTCTATGCAAAACCACGTCAATGCTGTCATGTATAATGGACTGTGCAGCGATTTTGTATGACTCAACATCTATTACCTCGTTCATCTCTTCAACTGTCACTTTGAAGCTATTTTCTACATAGTTTCACTTTCTATGAAAACAAAGAAAAGAAGGAGAAAAAAATAAAAGGTAGAAAAATAGAAAAAAAAAACAAAGCAGGGCACCAATTCCCATATGTATCTTTGAACCTTCTTCTTTTCAACTTCAATCCCCCCTAGTCCCCATAGCACATGAGAAGAAAATAGAGAAATAAATAAAACAATAACTTTACTCAGCAGAAATAGAATAGGTAGACGTAGTGTTCACACCCACAGAATGAAAGCATACCCTGCGTATAGACCCCACCCGATGGTTCCCTCTTCTGATGGCTCCCAACTACTTTTCGTAAATCCCTCTACATTGCAAGACGCATGCTTTCCAGGAATAGAAACTAAGAGCAAAAACAAAAATGGTGGGACTGCCACCATTGAAAAACAACAACAACAAGGAAACTTCCCATCAACAAAGGATGACAAGAGCTCAGCCCCAAAAATTGCAAACTGCAACAACAAGTCCAACAACTTGCAATGTTGAAAAACAACAAACCAGTGAACAATCACGAAGAGCTTGAACTGCAATTGCAGGACCTCAACTTTGCAAAGTTGAATCAAACAAGAACTAGAACCATGGAACGAAGCACCAAACAAGGATCGAACACTCGAGCAACGATGTCGACCATGAACGAAATTGTATTGCAACCCATCTGTACAATAATCATTTAACACTACCAAAGTTGTTAGGTAAACAGTTAAGACTATCAGGACTGTCAAAGGGTGTAGGCCTGTGCAAGCATTTAAGAAAATATGCAGCGTGCCAAACCTATTCTCTCAAAGCATGCAACAATAAAGAAAAAATCAGACATAGTAATATGGTAGAGAATGTATCCTACCCAGCAAAAAATGCTAAGGGAGACATTCGAACTAATGCTAGCATTAATCCATCGTCGACCAATGCATAATAAAATATATAATTCAAAAAGACCATATACTACCAAATACTTTGGACATGTCAAGATATTTAACATTGGGAATAGTGAACGCTGCAATAAGACCTCCAATCCTTTGTCCAATCAGATCTTGACAAACATGATACTTTTTATTATATTAAAATCGATGTCTTCACTTCCCTTGTTCCAACAATAGAAAATATGGAAATATTTCTGATCAATGCACAATCTAATACCAGGTCAACGATTTATCGATCGCTATAGTCCCTCTACACTTACAGCAGAGACTAATAATACAACAATATTTATTAAGAAGATATATATCAAAATTGAAAGGATAATAATATCAGATTGTTTATTAAGAGGGTATACATCAAAATTACAAGCAAATGAACCGAGTCTTTTTAAAGCGTTTAATGTGCTTTGGAGGAAAACGTTTAGGACGTCAATCTACGTGAATTGTAGGTCAATAATTTTGTTAATATTTAAATTGATTAAAAAGAAATCCTTCATATCTTTATGCTTGTGTTTGAAAGCAATTTTCTCTTTCAAGTTAATCTAAGAGAGAAATATAAAACCCTTATGAAGAAAAATTTAAATATATAGAATTTCTTTTATATTTTCAATAATAAAAAATAGAAATAAACAAAGTTAAAAAGATTAAAAATAAAAAATATATTTTTGAATCTACATTCAAATTTAAATCCATAGGTATTAGTACAACACCCATTCTTAAGAAATATAAGGATATTCACTTTCAAAATTTGTACGTGCTTGAAAAAATAGTCTTATAACACCAAGTCTTCAGAAATATAAGGATATTTCCGTTCAGAATTTGTATGTGCATGAAAAACACAGTTTTTAGTTACCAATAACTCTCATTCAATACATTTCTTCATTAATTTTTTATTCAAATCTTGTCCAAGCATTTTAGTTTCAAAAAAATCATCTAAGAGTTGAACAAAGTTCTCGATTGAAATTTTTTTCAAGCGGTTTATTTAAGTCTAATTAGTCAAAAATATTTAGAGGTTGAAAAATATAAGACTCTCAAATTTTTTGGAGTGTCTAAATACTTTTGGTGAATAAATTTTGTAGATGAAAGTTTTGTTTAACTTGGTCTCAAGAATTTTTTTTTTTAATCTTCAAAAAATTATCAACTAATTTTTTTTTCCAACTCTTAAATGAGAGTTTTCTCCATTAGAACTCTTAACCAAGAGTTGAGTTCAATTTCACAAAAGGTTTTATTTAACTCTAATGTCCGAGGAATCAATTGAGGTTAACACATGTCCAAAAACAAACTTATTAAAATATATTGGGATAGAGAATTGTATTTATACCTTGTTCAAAAATGTTTAATTATTAACCTCCACTTTGTTTATACTTTAAAAAAAACCATAAAGGATAAATTGAATTTTTGGTAAATTTTTAGTGAAAACATAATTTTTTTTATTAATAATAATAAATAATAATATAATTTGAAGGTCATTATTAAGTCAAATATTAAATTGGTGTATGAGATCCCCTTGTTTGTTGGATGATGAACACCTTTTGCATAGAGATTTGACTACTAAAGTTTACAGAGGTATACATACCCTACCCTATCTCCTCTTGGTTTAAACTTATAACTTCTTAAGATTTATGTCTTGGGATTTGAGCTTTTTCTTTCAAAACTTCGTAAGAATTATGTCCTTGGATTTGAACTTTTTCTTTCTCTTTTGAAAAATAAAAATGAGAAAAGAAAATGAATAAGTTTCATAAAAAAAAATTAATAGTTTTAACTCAATTCCTTTCACCTAAAGAATTTCTCCAATCATAAATAAAATATTATAACACTTTAACTATATGAAGAGTGAAAAAAATATTATGAGTAGATGAAAGGGATTTAAGAAATGTGGAGGTACACAACAATGAAGTGCAAAGGGGATGGAGTGTTGTTGAGGAAATTAACGACAATGAGGAAAGGTTGAGGAAAGAGACTCGAAGTATGCGTAGGAACATTTGATAACGGAGAAAAGGAACTTTATATGTAGAGGAACATGAGAAATGACGAATAAACTATGATGATGAGCAAATGGTCTTTAGAGGAATGGAATAACTTGTTGAAAATGAGAAAATGCGCTTGAAATATGTCGAGAAACTTTGCAGTATGATTAATATGTTAATATGATTACTAAACAAGTGATGAAGTAAGATTTTCATAATTCACGAGAGTTATAGTTATAGTTATATCAACAATTTATGTTGATATTGAAATAAATGAAAATGATTTGAACATATTAATTTATTGTTGATGATGATGATGATGGTTAATGTTCATTTAGACTAGAATTGGTTTTTTGGACCTTAAGAAAAGAAAGAGATTACTTGGATTTCTTGAAAATGTTAATTTAATGCTTGGAAAACAATAAGAGAAGTGTTCCAAGATAACTAAAGTTTAAATGACTTAGAAGGTTATTAAGGTCGGTATTGTGACAAATATTTTAAAATTGGCATCTAATTTGGGTATACATAGGGAATTCTAGGAGAAAGTGCTTTTCATCTTCAACTCTCTTGGCATAACAAAAGTGATAGATACTTTCTTTCTATGGTGTTTTAGAGACTGTCCAACACCTAGTTTCAATATGAAACTCATGAGAATTAGTTTTTATTTTAGCAATATTGATTCTTCATCTTCAACCCTCTTGGCGTAACAAAAGTGATAGATACTTTCTTTCTATGGTGTTTTAAAGATTGTCCAACAACTAGTTTCAATATGAAACTCATGAGAATTAGTTTTTATTTTAGCAATATTGATTCTCTTCTTTATGCTAGTCAAGACAGAGAGACACTTTTGATCTTCAAGGTCATGGTTGACCATATCCTTATAATATCTTAATTTTCTTTTATCCTCTAATTCTTTATCACAACATAGATTCTCCTTAAATTTAACTTGTACAATATTTTGAATAGCATCGATATTCTGCATCATAACTTGTTCTTTTATTCCGTAATGATTTAGTCAATACTTTGAATCATTATGTCACCCCCGCTTGAGTCATTGGTGATTTTGGCTAGAGTCTAAAGAAATTTTCGGGAGCCTCTTGTTATCTTTGTTGTATATATTTTTCTTGTACATTAAGTACTGAATCATAGGTGTGGTCTCCATGGGGGAAATGATCTCTTTGATAAGGAGGATAGGATAGGGTGTATTGCCCTTATTTTTGAGATTATGAGTTATCAAATTGTTTTTTATTTACTCTATCTTTCTCTAGGATTCTCGAGAGATACTACATCCTCAAACTTCACATCCATATAAGATAACATGAGTTATAAGTATCTGAAAGAGAATATTTTTACGTACGAATTATATATGTGTATAAATTGAGATTTATGTACAGTTTTTTATTTATGTATTTTGAATCAAAATTTACTATTTATTTATTGATTTATTTTGAATTTAAATATACTTTTTGGCATATACATTTAATTCACATACTAACTAGGAAAAATAGCCTAATACCATACTTTAGAAGTTTAGCATCTACTACATGAATGACATGAATGCGGAGGGAAAACTTTTGGGGAATGTGCTAATTTCTAAGTTTTTTCTTAAATATTTGTCAATTTCCGTTTTTTTTTTAAATGATTCACCCAAATTCTATATGATAAATTATTAAACTTTAAAATTACAAAAGTATTATAGAAACTATATAAAATATTTAGAAATTTGAATATTTCAACAAACATAGATAAATTTCACCCATGTGCTAATTCTCCATGCTTTTCCCAATTTTGTTTTTCCAATTTCAATTTTTTTGAATGATTTACCCAAATTTTATATGATAAAATTATTAAACCAAAAAATTACCAAAATACTATAAAAACTTTATAAAATCTTTAGAAATTTGAATTCCATTCTTTCTTAAAGGTGATTCACCCAAAATCTGTATGATAAAATTATTAAACCTTAAACTACAACGATATTATAGAAACTATATAAAATCTTTAGAAATTTGAAGTTACGCATGTGCTAATCTTCCATATTCCCCCCCCAAAATATTTGCAAATTCTCATATGTTTTTAAAATGAGTCACCCAAATTTTATATGACAAGATTATTCAACCTCAAAATTACCAAAATATTATAGAAACTGAAATTTAAAGTTTCATTTAAAAAAAATAAATTATTCAACCGAGTTCTATATGATGAAATTTTTAAACCTCAAACTTACCAAAATATTACAAAAACTATAGAAAATCCTTAGAAATTTGAATATTTTTACATCGTTAGACATTTTATATTTTTCATATTAAGAACTAGTAAGATTCACTAATGTTTTGTCAAATCCCGATAAATCTTCGAGGGACCTCATTCTACCTCACCACCCAGGTTCGAAACCCACCGCTATGGAGAGGAGACACCCAAAAATATAACCATAAAAACGGTTGGTCTAGCCCAGGTCGGGTCCAATCCCTTGATGACTTTGATGACTTAGCTTCCCCGAGATCACAATTTCCCAGGCACATGCTAGTCCTGGAGGTCATAGACATGCTAGCAAAAAAAAAAGATTATTCACTATTTTTTTTCCACTTTAACTAAATTTCCATCTCGATGAATGTATAAGTGGATATTTAACATTATAAATTTATATTGTTATATCATGGTAAAATCTTAAGATAGGTAAAATTTCCAAAAGGTACTATAGAAAATCAAAATTGGTTTTAAGAGACTAGACAAATAATATTATACATTCTAAATATAATGGTATTTTCTATAAGTGTGTGGGTAAATATGCTTTTAAAATTTTGTAGTAAGCAACCATCCATGCCTAAGATGCCAATACTTCACAATTAATCCACATTCATAAGTTTCTTTTTTTAGAAAATGTGGATGAAATTAAAATTTAGTAAATGAATCGTGTAATGATTATACAATGAAAAAAAAAAACCTAAATAGCACTACCAAAACTTATTTTGAATATACATTATTCATATTACAAAATCAAATACCTTAATCCACATCAATAAGATTTTTTTGGAAATGTGGATGAAATTAACATAAAAAAAAATAAAACCCCTAATTACTAATTAAATAATGCCACAAAATCTAAGTAACATTACTAAAACTTATTCTGAATATATGCTATTTATAATACAAGATCAAATGCCATACAAAAAATCAAAATTGATTTACCACTATGTGACTAGAGAAATATTACCAAAACTTATTTTGAATATATGCTATTTATAATACAAGATCAAATGCCATACAAAAAATCAAAATTGATTTACCACTATGTGACTAGAGAAATATTATAGGTTGTCGTACATCCTAGATCAAATGCCATACAAAAAATCAAAATTGATTTACCACTATGTGACTAGAGAAATATTATAGGTTGTCGTACATCCTAAATATAAGGGTATTTTCTATAAGTCCATGAATTTTTTAGTAAATGACCATCGATACAAAAAATAAAAATTTATTTACTACTACGAAACTAGAAAAATAAGAAAAGGATGTTGTACATTTTAAATATAAAGGTATTTTTTATAATTCCATGAATAAAAATGTTTTCAACATTTTTTACGAAGTGACCAAGTATAAGATTCCAATGAAAGAAAGTCTAAATCATATTACCAAAACTTATTTTGAATATATGTTATTCATAATAAAAAACTGATACATTTTACTAGGAAAAGCACAACTAGAATTTTTGGGATTTTGTAAATATACTGCATTTTCCAAGAATGAAGACTATTAAGATATGAGTCTGAGTGCAACCATAATGTATTATGAATCCACTACAAGAAATCCATTGATACCAATTAGAGTGGAATAAGGGTGAAAGACTAAAGTATAACATATGTTATAATATACCATATTTTATATTAGAATAGAATTATGGTGTAAAAGTAAAGTATGTATTTACGGAAGCACTGAAATATTATTCACTCCAAAGAAAGTCAATATAGAGATAATGAAGTATAGTGTTAGCATATCTTTTCTAAAAAATATTAACATGTTAAAATTATATTTCTAATTAAGAGAAACATATGGTGTACTTGGAGATAAAGGAAACAGTTCCAAGGACATATAGTTTTGGGGGTAGTACTTACATTATTGTTATCCAAGTAGTGCAGTGGAAGCATGATATGAATGATAGAAATACAATGTTTATTCAAAGAAAGGATGAATTAGTTTGGTCCAGAAAAATAAATGGAGGTTGATGATTTAAAGTAAATAAGAGAGCATGAATAAATATATAATTTGGTTAGGTATGAGTTAGGTTAGAGGGATCCAAAAAAATTATGAATGTTGAAAATTAATATCAACATAGTATATGGATGGAAAAGAAAAGGTAGACGAGTTGATTGGATGTAAAAGCATTTAAGGTAAAAATAATCATGTGTAGCAATTACAGTGAAATCATAAAAAGGGATGCGAAAATTTAGGGAAATTGAGGATAGATAGTGTAACAACTTTAATCGTGACGATACCAAGCGAAGCGAAAAGTGCAATTTTTTTTTTTTAAGGCAGGAAGGCAACGGCAAAAGTAGTTAAACCACACCACCTAATGATGAACACCCTGAGCACATATTAGGCAATAGACAACAACGACTCAACACACTAGCACAACGATCATTTGGGCAAGACATGCGTAAATCAAGAAGGGTACGACTACCCACCCGACGCAACACGACAATGCCTACAAGCTAAAGGACAACATCCACGATCCAACACATCGGGTTCGATGACCAGTGAATAGAACCCTCTCGGGGAGCGAGAAACAAAACAAAAGTTAAAACCAGTACCGCCAAAAACAACAGTCATCAACCACATTGGGTGGCATGCAATCCTAAGACGAGATATTGTGTACGCTTCTTTATCCACACGCACAACGATCCAATCTCAAGAAACCATGTTTCCATAGTGCGACGGGCGCACTAGGGACCCATGCGCAACCAAAATAAATCCAACCCTACGCCCCAACATAAAGGCCAGTCGTGAAACTACCTTACAAAACACACTCAAGGATTCAATAGGTCCTTAACTAGTTCCTTGTTGGGAGAACCTTAAGGCTGCTATAAGGCGATGATCCCAATATTATAATCAACCAATACACTAATCGCAAGGAAAAAAACTATCAAAGTCTATCAATGCATTAAACATCTTAACCAATGATCTAAAGGAAAAAGCAGTGGTTAATCTAAACGAAGGGGTGTAACCTAGCTCATGATTGTATCATCGATAACTAGATATATCGCCAAATACCACTGCAATGGTAGCTATCTAAAGAAATCGCAATTAGTGAATTCGCTAAATAAACTGATCTTATATTGCTATCTTGTATGCATGAATTGTTGTCTTTAAACAAAAAATACTAAGATGATATCTCTGTCCAGCTTCAGATAAATGAGTTCTAAATATGCCAGTTAAAACGCAGGGTTAAGACTAACTGAATCACCCAAAAGGGATTCGCTTCGTTTAAGGGGCGCACAGGTAAATCGGCTATCTAAACTCATTGTATGAAATCAAGTCTAAGGATTGATGAACCAAGGGAACGTTGTCTAAACACCGGTATCTGTCTAACAAAATCGTTTACGGGAAAACGCTAAAGGATAATCGGGTAATTCGTTGTCTAAAAAAGGGAATCGCGGGGTATCATAACTCGATGTCAAATAAGTGTTGTTCCAGCTTCTAATTCATGATTCAATTCGTTGTCTGAGATTTCTGTCTCTCAATAAAATCGTTGGCGGATTTATTTCTCTACAAAATCGTGGTCTAAAACAATGGCATGATATCCCATCTTTCAATGGCAGAGAAAATGTGATATGGCTGTCTGTTCAGAGCGCGGAGGTATGCTGCCCATTAATTATTTTGGTAAACAGGTCTGGACCCAAAAAAAATTGCTATCTATCGCTGTAGAATACTATGAGTAAAAAGATGTTGTGTTCCATCTTGAGGTTATTAGCTGTATCAACAATATAAATTCGCTATTCTAAGAAATACAATACGTTGGCTAAAAATGGAACAATTATCTGCGTTGTCTAAAACCCATACAATTAAATCCCGCAGCTATGTACACTCATTATTGCATTTCTGTTGCTGTAAAACACACATTTACTATTAAATTCGTTGTCATAATCCATACTCAGCAACTAACCAATCACAATCACGCTTAGTCATACGCAGAACGTTGTCCAATGAATATTCGTCTTCAATCCAGGCCAATGCCCATCCATCCAATGCCAATCCATTAAAACACAGGTAGTTCTTGGTTAAAAAACGCAGGTATGAAGGAAACACAGACAAAGGCATGGATGGTCAATCAAGCGCAAAAAAAAAAGGGCAATGTTGTGCATGCTATCCGCCATCAACAACATCCACGACGCAGTAATAATATGCTACAGCAAAATAGCTACCCAAGACGCAGGCAAAATAACACTACCTATTTGTATAGAAAGTATGCTACCCATATACACACTCCAATGCACGGTAATTACGCCCACCATTACAGTCATACAAGAATAATTTCCCCGACTAAACACATTGTCAATGCAGCTACCAAAATTTTTGGGGATATCGTTGTTGAATACAACCTATATCTTTTTAGCGATGTGAACATGATCAAAGCGAAATTGAACTGCTTAAGGAATTTCGATTGAACTATTTATATTAAGAATTAAACTGTCTAAATAAAAGGAAATTGTTGGTATATATGTAAATAATGTCTGAAAAATACGCAATGACTGTCTAATTATATAATGGATGAATAGGCAGTCAATAGATAAGTAAATCACAAACAAGGTAGAGGATCAAGCTTGCAGAAACACTGATGAATGACATAGTAACTAAGTGATAACGCTGTCATGTAATACATAGGAAATCACAAACCCCAAAGATAAGGCTTCCATTCACTCGTTTACAGTCAATGTATAAATTCAATTGCAGTCACGAACAGTTAAAACCAAGATGTCATACAATGGGCAACGGTAAAAAATCACAGAGAAAAACATACCCTCTGAAAACGAACAGGGGATACAAAACGCAAGAGGTATTGAGTTGATCACAGAGAGAAGGGATAAACAATGCAGAGGTATTCAATCGCAAGAAGGCGCAAGACAATCATTTAGTCAAGAACAATCAACAGGAGCAGACGGCTGGGAAAAATATCATTTGCTCATCATCCACGCACATAAAAGAAGGGAATTAGAATCTATAGGTCGTTATGCACTGAAGTGATGATCATCGATTCGGCTCCTGGCCGACTTCTCAGGCTTGGACTAATGAACTAGGGATGAGAATGAAGATCAGGCATAAAATCAATTAAAAATCAATTAAAACCAAAAAGACTATCACACCATTTCAGGATCGAAGGCCAAGGGAATCAAGTCAAGCAACGAGCTTAAGGCTATGGGAAAATTTAAGTTCTTGGTTGAAACGCTAAGTCAAACATTTTCTTTACCCAATTAAAAGTACATAAATGAAGGTGTAAGGTATAATAATAATCTACCATGCAGAATAAAAGTAAGCGTATTGTAGCCCAAGTCGTCCGCTCTGAGTCGTTGTCCCGCACGCTTCGTGCAGCTCCCACTTGTTGACCGATCAAAGTTCACCGGTACCTCCCTTTCAATGCTAGGGGTACTCTTCTTTCTCCTTATTCCCCTGAGTCGCAAAGGGGCCACACACACTAAACCAGAGAACAACTAGCTCCCATCTCACCTCGCAAGGTCGAGCTACCACTCCTCACCGAGATGGGTATCCTAACTCCCACAAGCTAAGTCATTCAAGTCTAAAATTATGCAGCATAACGTTACACATAACAGAGGAGATCCATCCTTCTCCTCCTCCCTCCTTTATATAGAGTTTCAAAGTCATTTACTTTCCCAAAATCCAATTTAATTTATTGTTCAATAATTTAATTCATAAAAATCCTCCCCGTACATGTGTCACCCATCCCCTTCATTGCACCATAAATTAATTTTATTAATTACTTAATTACTCCTATTTCCCTCACCCACCTAAAAGAATTCGTAGAATCGCTCCTAGGTGTCCCCAAATTCCCTTACATAATTTAATGACTTAACCCCTTACTAATTCACTAGTTGAGTTCAATTTAGAAAGTTATTAAATGCTAGATACCTTACTAAGTTAGTCTTTCGTCTTTTTTTCCTTATGTTTCTCCTTTCTTTTTATGTTTCCCACTTTTTCCTAGTTTCCTAAATATTTAAAGTTTTTCTCTTTTCCCTTTCATTTAAAACTCAAATTGGCATGTGCAAAAAATTACCCTTTTCCCCTTTTCCTTTTTAATTAATAAATTTTTAATTAGCATAATATAACAAAACAATTATTTCCTCTTTTTAAATTTTATCCCCCAAAAGTTTTTTATAAATCAATTGAATTGCTTACCCCCTTCTCCTCACATGATGAATGATGATTATCATTATATATATATATATATATATATATATATATATATATATCACAAGTATCACTTAGACCTAAGCATTATTTTCCTAGGTTGGGCGACATTTTATTAGGGAAATTGTTTAAAATATTTCTCATCACATTATTCGTTCTAAGGCCATATGTGTTTATTCATTTATTATTTAACAACGCGACATGCCCTTCAGGACGCACTAGGTGCTCCAAGGGTGCCACTCACCTCATTTTGTTTCCCTTGTGCGATGTGCCCTTCAGAACGCACTCCGTGCTCCATGGGTGCCACTCACATATTTTTGTTTTTCTTGCGCAATGTGCCCTTTAGGATGCACTATGTGCTCCAAAGGTGCCACTCGCCTCTTGACTGACTTGGTAGACATAAAAAAACCCCTGGACTCAATACTCCACCATGTGATATTGTGGGAGACTAAGGGCCTCTAAGGAATAAGGCCCCTGCCTTATTGCGCGCCCCTTATAATCATCGTGAGAAACTATCGCAGTCTTCCCTCACAGCATCATGGGTCTTCTCGAACTAGGTAGTCGTTAACCTACAGTTCGAGCCACGATGAGAGTGCTAGTAGGTTGTGGCAGGGTTGTTGTCCACACCTCAACGTCTCTGGTTGTGGTGTGTGACCCCTCTACTCCACATGTGAGTCTAGTTGGCAAGCTATCGTCAGCGTGCATCATCAACGAATCATGTCAAAAATAGTATCCATAATCATATCATCTAATCATATGCACAAACGTCGTATATATACAACAATCAAACCCCAATAGTCCACTCCCTAACTCAATCTGGAGTCCAAGGGTTTCATCGATGCCTGAGCATCCTCGAGGTCCAAATCCTGCACACTAAGGAGAACCGAGTCAATTGCACCTGTTTAAGTCAATATAGCAAAATAACATATAATCACATCCATAATGCCTCATAATAATAATCAACAGTCAAAGGTATAATAATCTGGATGTCTTGCAAGCAAGTGTCCTCAAAGAATAAGTTCGCTCAGTGTGCGCAAGAGCGAGATGTTACAAATAAGAACAAAAGAGAGAATTGTGAATGATGGTAGAAGTTGTTGAAATTGTTGTAGAAACAAAATTGATATGGCCTATTGGGAAACCATACATAGCACCATAAGTTAGATTACATATGGAATTATAAGCATGTTAAATATGCAATCTTAGTGTATATAGATATGCATTAGTTAATGTAAAGTGTTATATATATATATATATATATATATATATATATATATATATA
>JASDQU010102470.1:198994-222131 GCA_032191745.1 Picea mariana
TCATAGGAGCAGGCCCCCTCGGGCATTCTACGAACAATGCAGCAGAACTCTAGGGTCTTATCAAAGGACTGCAACTGGCCATCAAAAATAATTTTGCAAAGATAATTGTAGAGGGGGACTCTCAAGTCATCATTAGCTTGCTACGCAGAATCTTAAATGGGGCAAACCTAGACAACATTTTTCCCAGCTGGAGACTGTCAAATGGCTTACATATCATTGTAGGTCTACTGCATCCAAATCAGGTTATCATTCCCACACACGTCAAGAGTAAGGCGAATCAACTTACAGACGAATTGGCTAATCTGGGTACCAACTGGAGAGGACCAGACCTTCAGTGTAATTCAGCCCAGGATCAGGAACACCCTATCCTCTAGTAGTGTATTCGTAAAGCTGGAATGGTAGATGTCTCCCCGGATGGGGTGTTAGTGCGGTCATCGTGGCAAGAGATGGGAGTAGGCACCAGCCACCGCAGCATGGAGCCACATGACGGGCTTGTTCCACATCCCGCCACCCTCCCCGGAGTTTAAATGACCATCATGGTGGTACGAGGGAGCATTTACATAGGCCTCTCCCCTTCCTCATGAATTTGAATGGTTTGGCTCACAATGTTTGTCATTTGCTTCCGCTTGCTGTCCACAGGGCTCATCCCTTCACATCACAGGTTTGACTCTTCTCGTTTCCTCTGGGTCGATGTCGTCCCTGCCATTCTCCTTTACCAGGGGCTCTTAGTCTCCTCTGCCAGTCGCACTGTGCACCCTATGACTCGACCAAAGGGAAGACCGAGGTGGGGCTCTCCCTGGAAGCCTCGTCGGCCCTCGGTCACGTCTCCTGACTCGCCCTCCATTTGTTCTTCCCCTCGCCTTCAGTCATAGTTTATCCCTGCTTCCTCACAAGTTCCACAGTTCATTTCCCTGGCCATAATCCCTCGGGAACCAAATTCACTCTTGCGGCACTCTCAAGACCCCCCGACGAATCCCTCTGCCCCCACGCCAATCCTTGACCCTCTGGGCAACTTGGGCTGCGACCCTTCTCTTCATGATGTGCCTAAGAGGGCTGGACACCATTTCACTGATTCCTTCGATAGGGCGCAGGTTAGAGACCGCCTAACTGCACTGTACGACCTAGTCTTTGAACTTAGGCAGGGGGTGGCAGATCTTCATTTCCGCCTATAGGCTACGGACGAAAAGGTGGCGAGCTTTCTTCAAGTTCTCTCCTCCATGCATGAGGATCTTTCCTTGGACCCGGTCAAACCAAATCCAATGGAGGAACGCACGGTTGCTACAAATGAAGGTCGGGACAAGGCACAGTGCCCAAAAGAAATGGGATGGGAGAAGGATGAGCGAGAGGGCAGCGCCGAGGGAATTGCGGGCGACGGGGAAGGGGGAAGGCAATGGACAGACCAGACAATGTATGTTGAGGAAGATCCTTGGACAGAGGACCTCCACACCATGTGGCCAAGCTATCTGCCAGGTGTCTAAGTCTTTAGTTTTTGTCAAGTCCTCAGTGTCTAAGTCTTAAATGATAAACAGGTTGAATACTGCCTCTTTACTAGCTTAACTTATGAGTTGTTTGACTCATAGGTTGGATGGGCTGGCTGGACTGGTTTCCCCTTTGTTGGGGCAGTCCAATAACTGTAGCTTGGATATCTTTGTATTTTGCTACTCTGCATCATCTTTCGCAGGCTCTTAATATACATATACTTCTTATTTACAAAAAAAACATTCATGGCATCATTTTCGAGGAATGAATTGAAGACATTTCCCTAGGATTGAACGACAAATAAATTTTGATTCTAAAGGGGCATTAGAAATCAGTACCTTGAAGATTGCAACTTGCATTCGATGACTCTACTATTTCAGTTGTGGCTCCCAAAGGCAGAAACACGACGTCTACTCCACAACTACCTCTGGAAACACCTGAACCTGACCCAGAGAATATTATAAAGAAAGGAAAGACCTCTCAAGGAAGACTTTCAGCTGTTGTACCAGGTGATTCTCGTAATTTACATGATTCTTCTTTTAAAAGTCCAGTAGTTGTATCCAATTCTCCTTTTATACCATATGCTCAAGTTTCCAGAAGTTTAGAGTTTGAAAGATTTTCTGTTGAAGTCCCCCCTTCTAGTATTCATTTAGAAGGAGAAATTTTTGAAACCCTTGTTTCCCCTAATATTGTAAAGTGGTTTAGACCTAGGAGCTTAGAATATTTTCCCACTTTGGTTTTTCGTACTCCTCCTCCTATCAAATTTGTTGTATATAAAGAGGGGGGAAATTATTTTCCCTTGAACCACATATCATTCTCCTCCAACACTTAGTTGTTTCCCTTTTCCCCTAGAAACATAGCTGCAATCCTATCTATACAATCTCCATCTCCCCCTTGTTCTCCTACAATTCACATCCCAATGGAAGGTACTAATATTCCTAGAAATATGATGCATTCCATAGTGACTACTAAATATTCTTCCCTTGTTTTACCTCAGCCTATGAATTCTCTCCTAGTGGGAGACTACCTTACGTACATGCCCAAGTTCACAGGGGAGGAAGATATAACTGCAGAATAACACCTTTCAACTTTTTATAGTTATGCAGATAATCTTAACATTGAAAATGAAGATGTGTGGATGAGAGTTTTTGTATAGAGCTTTGATGGTGAGGCTAGGAAATGGTTTAGGGGTTTGACCCCTAGATCTATTGCTGGGATTGAAGCTCTGGATGATTCATTCTTAAGGCATTAGGGAGATAAAAATGATTTTCTTTATTATATTACATAATTTGGGTCACTTAAGAAGAAAGAGGGGGAATATGTTTCAGACTTCTCAAAAAGATTTAATAAGATGTACAATAAAATTCCCACTGAAATAAAGCCTACAAAAACCTCTGCCAGTATTACTTATGCCGGTTCTTTTGACACTAAGTTTTTCCTCCTGTTGAGAGAACGAAGAGATACCTCTTTATCTCACATGCAAGATGCATCCCTTGAAGTAGAGTCTAATATATTGGAAGCTGGCAAACATAGAAGTAAAGCCGATAGAGATAGAAAAAAAGGTAGGGATGAAGTCCATTGCCTACCATCAAGTGGATGAGTTGAAAAAACTGGTAAAATCACTTTCTCTAGAAATGGAGAAATTTAAATTTGAAGGAAGGAAGATCTATAGGAACCCCTAGAATGTTGATAATAGGGGTAATTTCAGAAGACCCAATAATTCCCCTCAGATCATTCAAAGATATCAAATAAATAGGGATAGGGATGATAAAAAAAAACAAGCCCCTCCCCAAAATAACCTTGCTACTGATGAAGAAGGAGAGGAAGAAGATACAAATCCTTAAATTCATTGTCTTGGTGACACCTCTCCATATCCTCATTTAACCCAATCTATATATGAAGAGTCTCTCATGGATAGCAAACTAAATGAGCTGAGAAAAGGGGAAAGGACCAATGGCAATCCAAATATATACAACCTAAGGTCAAAGAAGAAATAAGGAAAGCATGAGATTCCTGATCAGCCTACTAGAAAAAAGAATTCTACTAAGGATGTGGTAGCTAGAAGCAAAGAAAAAGAGGCACAAAAACCCCAGGCAGTGGTTAAGAGACCTACCCCTAAAGTTAAGGATATTCTGAAGCCTCCCTCCTCTTTTAGCTTTGAGAATGAGATTCAAAAGATTAAAATCCATGTACCCTTTTTGGATCTAGTTAAGAATGAGGATTTCAAAAGGTACCTTTCCAAAATGATGCAGTCTTAACCTTCATCTTATCCCAGAGATTCATTCAACCTCCAATATGAAAAACCAGTTGTAATACTAGGACCTTTGGTAGAGGATAAGGATGACTCTTCCCCTCTTTTATATACCTCATTAAACATTCATGATAAAGTGTTGCACAACTGCTTCATGGATTCAGGGGAATCTCATAGCTTCATGCCTAATACTTTCATGTATAAGCTTGGGTTGGAAGTTACAAAAACCTACCATGACCTATACTAATTTGATTCCAGGAAGGTGAAGTGTCTTGGGGTTATTAAGGACCTAGTTGTTTCCCTTTTCCAATTGCCAATGAAAAGTGTGGTCATGGATATTGTGGTGGTTGATGTCCCCCCTAAGTTTGGTATTCTCTTGTATAGATCTTGGATCAAAAGACTATGGGGGAATTTTCATATGGAGCTTTCATATGCCACCAGTCCTATGTTTGGGGGGGAACATAGAAGGATTTACAGGGAAGCACAACTTGCTTACATTATCAGTGATGAAGAAAATCCTACCAACCACCCCATTTTTGCAGTTGATACTGATTTAGGAACCAATATGTTACAACTCACTGATTCTCCTCAAACACCTATTGAAATCAGAAAACCTCCTCTTACCTCTTGTGAATATCCTCCTCCCAATACCTATATTTGGAAGATGTTTTTGATGGATCCTCTTCTAGGGAGAGTGATGGTGTTGGGGTAGTCTTTATTTCCTTTACCCAAGAGACCATACCTCTATCTTACAAACTTGAATTTGAAACAACAAACAATGTGGAAGAATACGAGGCTCTTGTTTTGTGTTTGAGGGCTCCCAAAGACATGAAGATTGAAGAGCTAACAGTGTTTGGAGATGTTGAGGTAATTGTTCATCAAGTCAAAAATATGTATCAAGCTAAACACCCTAGTTTGAGGAACTACACAAATGAAGTATTGGATCTTGTTTATAGTTTCTTCTTGGATTTTGATATCTCATTTGTTCGAAGAGAGGAGAACACTATAGAAGATTCATTAGCTTCTTCAGCAAGTAATTTTAGGTTATCTTTCTCCCACAAACTCAAGTATGATGTGGAAGTAAAGTATATACCCTCTATTCCTGACAATGTGAAACATTGGAAGGTTTTTTACGATGATCTTGAGATAAAAATATTTCTTGAGACTATGGATTAATTTTTTGCTTCACATATTGATCAAGATCAGGATACTGAAGAAAGCCCGCATGCTGAAATTTTCTTGAATAAAATTGTTGACCATCATATTGTTCAGTTACCTAGTAACCATATTCCAAAAGGACTTGTCCCTTTGGATAGGTTCTTTGATAGGAATGATGTGGTTGTAAATATTAAAGGTTCAACTAAAAATGCTAATGTGACTGAATGCAATTTATTAACAGAAGAGGATCCAAAGTATGTTAAATTATCTAGCAGTTTATCAAAGGAACAAATGGATAAGTATGTCAAGATTTTTAAAGAGTTTGTTGATGTGATTTCTTGGAAATATGAATATTTAAGAACATATGACACCAACATCATTGAACATAAGATCCCTTTGAAAGAGGAGAATGCAATCTAGGAGCAGAAGAGGATCCAAATTATGTTAAATTATTTAGTAGTTTATCAAAGGAACAAAGGGCTGAGTATGTCAACCTTTTTAAAGAGTTTTTTGATGTGTTTCCTTGCAAATATGAAGATAATAACATATGACACTAGCGTCATTGAACATAATATCCCTTTAAAAGAGGAGACCAAGCCTTTTAGGTAGAAACTCAGAAAAAAAAATCCCATGTTGTTGCCTATTATGGAAAAAGAATTGAAAAAGTTGTTGGATGCCTAGATCATCATTCCTTTGAGATATTCAGAATGGGTGGCTAAATTGGTGCCTGTGATGAATAAAAATAGGGAAATCAAGTTATGTGTTGATTTCAAGAATTTGAACAGAAGCTCCAAAAAATATAACTACCCCTTGCAAAAGATGAAGCACATTTTGTAGAGCGTGATTGGTTCATCTAGGACGTCTATGACTGATGTCTTCTCTGGCTACAATCAAATATTTGTTTTTCCTTAAGATAGAGAGAAGACAACCTTCACTACTCCTTGGGGCACATTCATGTATGCTAAAATGCCTTTTGTATTGATCAATGCAAGATAAACCTTCCAGTGATCCATGTACATTGACTTTATTGGAGAGAAAGAAAAATTTGTAGTCATCTATCTAGATGACATTACAGTGTTCTCAAAATCTGACAAAGAGCATTTTCATCATTTGAAGAAGGTATTCCTGAAGTCCAGAAGTTTTGGTCTCTCTCTCAATCCTAAAAAATCTTTGTTTTCAATGAAGGAAGGTAAATTATTGGGGAACATTGTGTCAGTAGAAGGGGTAAGAATTGATTCAAGAAGGGTAGAGGCCATCCAGACCTTATATTTCCTAGATCTAAGAAGGAGGTTTAGTATTTCTTGGGTAAGATCAATTTTCTAAGAAGGTTCATTTGTAACTTTGTTGAATTAGTGAAGTACATTAAACTCATGCTCAGAAAGGGAAATGAGGTGAAATGGACTTCTGAGGATCGAGAATCTTTTGATCAAATAAAAAGGGCTTTGACTGAAGCACCTGTGCTCATCAACCCTGTCTATTCTAAAGAATTTCTGATATTTTCCTTTGCCTTATTTGAAACAATGGTTGTTGTTTTTCTACTCAAAAATACAAAGGGTTTAGAAAAACCTATTTCCTTTTTCAACAGAGCATTGAGGGATGCAGAAATGAGATATAATATCATGGAGAAGAAGGCATATGCTTTGGTAAAATCCCTCAAGGCTTTCAGAATATATGTTTTTCATTCAACTATTGTTGCATAAGTCCCTTCAACCTCAGTAAAAGAGATATTTGATCCATCCTGACATAGATGGGAAGATAAGCAAATGGATTGCTAAAATTCTGGCATTTGACCTTGAAATGAAACTCACTAAATTGGTGAAAGGCCAAGATTTATCCATGTTGTTGGTTGAATCAAATTGAAAATTTTTGGGGCTTAATTTTATGAACATAAACTCATAAAATCAGCAAGTTGAGGTTGTTGATAGAGGCTCTCATGTTAGTCCCATCTTGACAGAATTCACTTGGTATAAAGATATCATATACGTTCTGCAGAAGTTGCATCCTTCTGATGGCTTGGAAAAGAACAAGGTGAGATCTTTGAAACTCAAAGCAATCAAATATTGTATCATTGATCATGTTTTTTATTGGAAATATCCTCTTGGAGTTCTTTTCAGATGTCTAGATCCACTGAAGTACCAAAGGGCCATAATTGATTTTCATGAAAACTTATCTGGGGGCCATCATTTTTGGAGGACCACAACTTATAAGATCCTCAAAGATGGTTATTTATGGCCTAACCTTATTACTGATGTATGTGAAAATATTAGATCTTGTGGCAAATGCCAAAATTTTTATGGAAAGAAGTAGCTCAAATCTTTGCCTTTGAAATCTGTGGTGGTTTCTGGACCTTTTCAACAGTGGGTTTTTGACTTCATTGGAGAAATCCACCCAACCTCAAGTGGTTAGAATAGGTGGATTTTGACTGCCACTAATTATTTCACCAAGTGTATAGAATCCATTCCTACAAGAAGTTCCTCCCACAAGGTAATCATTAGCTTTCTTGAGGATATCATGTCCAGATTTGGTTGTCTAAGCAGAATTGTTACAGAAAATGTTGCCTCCTTCAAATATGAACCATTGATCAAGTTCTGTGAACAATATGAGATCAAATTAGTCCATTCTACTCCTTACTACCCCAAGGAAATGGTTTGGCAGAGTCCTCTAGCAAGAGCCTCATAAAGATCATCAACAAATTGTTAGAAGACAACAAGAAAGCATGGGACTCAAAGTTGAAATTTTCATTATGGGATGATAGAGTTACAACAAAGAGGTCACTTTTCCTTTGCCCTTTTCATCTTGTGTATGTGGTTGAGGCTATATTTCCTACTCATCTTTCCTTTCCTGTGGAAAAATTCCTCCAGGACTACTAAGGAGAACCTGATGATATGGTCAGGAGGATACAACAAATGGTAGAAGTACAACAGGCTAGGGAGAAACTACTTGATAAATCTCAGGACCATCAATAGAAGATAAAATGAGCCTTTGACGATAAGGTAATCAAGGAATATTTTTAGCTGGGTGATATAGTGCTCAAGTGGGATTCACCCAAGCAATACAAAGGTAAACATGATAGTTTCAAAGCCTTATGGATTCGTCCTTTCAATGTTTCTGAGGTATTTTCAAATAACACCTATAAATTGTAGAGCTTGGAGAATTCCAAATTTTTTGGTGGCCCTATCAATGGGAACTTTCTGAAAAAATATTTTTCTTAAGCCATGACTGACTTTCCATCCATTGTAAATACCACTTTCTCTTTTGATTTCTGTTTGAATAAGTGACCCCATAACCCAAAAGATAAGGCATTGAAATTGCTTGTTCTTGGCATATCACATGGAGAATGCCATCCTCTGTAGAGCCAATTTTATCACATGAAGTTTATCAGGATCGCAGGGGATAGCCATGAGCACAGATGAATAGGAAGGTGCATTTTTCCACAACGGAGATCCCTTATGCATTTCGATTTAGTCCCATATCTAAACTCGGTTGGAAGGATTCTATAGTTGGCAGGCGGATAAAGCTTTGGCGGGGGCGCTAAAATATTCGGCACACCAAGATCCCAAATCACGATCAGATCAATGACCACCAACCATTTTTTCGCCACAAGATGCACTGGTGTTAAAATCCAAATGCGGGCTGAAATCCAAACCGTGGTATTGCGGGGAGGCTACGTGGTGGAAGATGGTGCATTTTGAGCCCGAAAGTGGTGTGGGTCCAAAATTCTTTCAATGGCCTCGAAATCACATGCGCATATAATGTCGTATCCAACAACAATGCGTGGTCACCCACTAGTTTTCCAGTTGTGCTCTCATATTGAGGAGGATTCATTTAATGAACAAGGACTGGTAGCTGAAACCTCGACTCAGTCCATAAATAGAAAGCATGGAAGTTATGGTTGACGAGATAGAACTGTTATCCTGAGGTACCATGATGGACAGTTTCTTCTTTCAGGCCCATACTAATCTAATCTTGCATCTGATAGGAGGAAACAAACACAGTCTGACATAAGGATGCAAAGACTAAAACCCTTGGATGACTCTCCTAGCAGTTGTTCACTGATCTAAATATAAATAGATCAGTTCAAGATTTTGTTATTTTCATCAAATGGTTGAGATTTTTGTAATATTTTGATACCAGAGTTGTTCTCTGGTTATGTATGAGACTTGATACTTCCTCATTAATAGAATTCATCTTCTTTCATCATCTTTTTTTACTATGTTGAAACACTTGTACATGGATGATCCAGACGAGTTGTTGTAGTTGTATTGTAATGGAGGTTTCATTATAATGTTGTCATGACATGTTTCAATATTTCCTTTCGTTATCTTGTTTCCTCTTATGTTGAAATCCTTGTGCATGGATGATCCAGACGAGTTTTTGTAGTTGTATTTTTATGTAGGTTTGATTATAATATAGCTGTGATATATTTCAATATCTTGAACTTGAGTTCAAGAGTGCTTATGTGCCTGCGTTTTTCTTCAGCAAGCTACTTGAAGGCCAGATTCTCATGGAATACTTGCCCACCTTTCTCACTAAGTCTTACTTATTCTCACACTTTTCCTTAAACCGCTGAATGAAGTTAATGAGGACATCATTTCCCTATGCATTGTTTGTCCATATTCTGTGTTAAAACATTCGTGTACTGAGCTTTGTCCATTTGACATCCACTCATAAACCTACCTTCAAAAACATTTTGATGGGTATTGGGCTTATCCTCCTTCAATATCAGGGTGACTCTCAGTGCTAATAGTTCCAATGATTTGAATGAAACAACATTGTTTGCCATACAAATGAAGGCCACCAAGAATACTATGATGACATCACTATCATACTAGGAATTCTCAGCACAATTAAATAGATAACCAAGGATGGAGGAATCTATAAAAAAGGGAAGAAATTGGAGAAACTACATAGTTGAATGGCCTTTGGAGGTTGGACATTGTACCAAGGCCTCCACTTTTCCCCTCATTTAGGGAGATGGGTCACAATCCACTTCCTAGGTCCACTTGGCTATGTCCACCCTGGAAAAAGAAACCAATTGTCACTATCTATAGTCATTTCTTCCGAGAAGAAATGATGAGCTAACGTTTGTATGTGGTTTAGTGAACTCTAACAAGGAATCAAAGAAATATCAATAACTAATTCCAACAAAATCTCAAACAATTTGTTCTTAATTGTTTTGTATTTCTTCTAGTGACATATCCTGATCCCATCCTCCCTCAATTCTTTCAAATGTGAAAGAATATTATTTCCTTTTTAGTATCTATCCTTTGTCCATTAACCCATGAACAATAATGATTTTTTCTTCCCTTCTAGATCATATTAATTTTTTTTTCTAAAATAATGCATTTTTTCATATTGGTTCATTATATCCCACATTATTCAAGTTGTAACAAAAAAAACGTTCCATCCACATGAACATGTTTCGGTGTAAACGTAATTTATAGAGATCCATCTTGGCATTTATTGTATGTTTTATCTTGATACCTAGATATTGTTTGCCTGAACAACTCTGGGTGGAGTATTTCATCGGAGGCTCATTGTTTCAAATGGTCGAGGCTACAGTTGTGATGCAGCCCCCCTCCCTGCCTAGGGCTTATGCGACCTCTCGGTCTATGATATTTTAATTTACTGAGTCGAATTGAATCTTCGGGCCCCTTCTAGAACCCAAAACTACTTTACACATGCCCCTTTATCCCCTTAGGTGCAGGTTCTATGAAGACCCGTGGGCCCTTTTCTTAGCACCCTTAGAAATTTAAGTTGGCAGGTGCTAGCTCCTTTCACTAGGCACCCTATCCTCATACAACCTCAGGCTGTGACCTAGGTTTTACCGTCTCTAATCTCTTTGGGACTTTGATCTTCGGTTGTTTTACAACAGGTGCAACCATTTCTCCCGAACCCCAAACTGTGAACTTACCCGGGTGAGATCTATGACTCATGTTCCTACCAAAACCAATGGTTGTGATTCACTTCAAGAATCCAGCCTTCAAGATTTCCAAACCTCCTTTCACAAAACCTCTGGAGTGACCAATTTGGCAACACTTGTCCTCTATTGATGGATTCCTCTGATCTTCTCCTACTCCCAACTCTTCATAAGTTTTTAAAGTTTTTGCACCCTCTTTCTTCTAGAGTGCTTACCACCAGAAACTATAGATCGAGTGCCATGTACTCCTCTTGATTAATGGTTGAGATGTGCTCTTTAATCCCCCTTAGGTGACATGCAGTCAATGCCCTGCTTCTCTATTTCTCCTGGAGTGTCAATTCTCCAGCATGGATCTCCACACTCCACGTGTCCCTCTACTCATAAATGGCTAGGATGACTTCGATCCTCACGAATTTGGAAGAAAAAAGAATTTTCTCCATGCAATATCTATGAAGCTCTTCCTCCTTAAACTCTCTCTGATCTTCCACCACTTGTCACTCTAGATGATGGAAAATCCTGATTGACTTTGAGACTTTGGGGCTTCGGCTATCCCGCTCTCCTGTGCACTTTCAAAGAAGGTTAAGGCTCATGCGCTTACTTCTGGATTGGATGGTTGTAGATCCACATGCTTAGATCCCACTACTGGGATCTGTCTTTCTCCACTGTGTTCTCCTTTAGGTGTCTGGAACTGGGATTAAACAGTCCATATTTCTCCCTTGCAGCAGATCTGACAACTGTCGTTGCTCCTCCTCCTGAGCTTTGGCTTTCTCCTGATATTGGGAAAACTTATAGGTGTCAAAGGCTGCAACCTTCTAGATTCCTCATGCAAGTAGATTTTTGGGTCTCAAATTGTTCTCTCCATCTTGAGCTTCTGTAAAGTTGAAATACTTTACTTCTGGAACAATCCTTGTTCTTTCCTGTCTCAAATCCCCAAACCTCTTCCACACTAATATAAGTGTTGGTGTAGTGCATGCCTTGCACTATTTTTGCTCCTAAGCTTGAACTTGAAATAAGTTCACCCATGCACACTCTTTGCGCTGTCTACACAAACTTGAACCTGTAAGGGTCCTTGGCCTCTGCGCACCTTGCAGTGTCTCTATGCACACTTCACTATCTCTTATGAGCTTTGAATTTACTCAATATCTTAAGGGTCTCAACCCTTATGCTTCCTTCAAAGGATTTTTGGTGTCCTCTTGGCACACTCTGCACTATTTTCCTCCAGAGCCTCTACCAACACTCCAGCAGGATGTTGGCCTTATGCATTCCTTGCACAACTTCACTCCTTGAGTCCTGAATTCAGAGAATTTGTTCGAGAACTCCTTGTGATCTCTTTGCAAAATTGCACTCTACTCTCCTCTTATTCTTAACCTTATGGTATGCCCTATTGGCATCCTTTCTCCCAGAACTCAAATTAAAATTCTCACGCACTCCTTGCACTCGAATGAGCCTTCAAAAGGATTGATACTTTCAACACTTTTCCTAAGTGTTGGCCTAGTGCACTCTTTGCACTCGCTCAAAGAGCTCCTGGCTGAGACTTTCCTTCAGAGTGTTTAACAACTTTGAAGTATCTCTCCTTTCTGTTTACTAGAGTGTTCAGTAACTCTGGGGTGTCTTCCCTAAAACGTATCTTCTCTTTGAACTCAAAATAGAGGTCTCTTGTGCACACTTGCACCTTCTCAATGCCCACCTGATAGAGATTCACAAAATCTTCAGCAATTATGGTTGTGCTCTCCTGCACATACTTTCCCTTCCAAGGTGTTAAAAAACCTTTAGGCTTCTCTATAAGGCTGTAAAATATTCTGGTGTGCCCACATGGCACGTTCGCCTCTCAAGAAGAAGAGTTCATATACACACTCCTTGCGTTGGCTCATAGAGTTTTCAACACTCTGCCATTCACACCTTGCACTTCCTAAAGAACCCATAAATAATCCAGCAAACTCACATATAGAGAATTCTATCTTTATCCCTACAGATGAAACTTAACTCATACATGTACAACGTATACACACATAAAAAAACATTGATAACATTCATAAACACACATAAACGCACAAAAAACTCATAGGCGGGAAAACTGTTATCTTTTGTATTAACACGAATGTATGTTTACAATGTGTACAATCTCGAACTGCAAAAAATTCTCGAATCTCTCCTCTCCTCCTCCTCTACGAAATAAGATAAATGAATAAATGGTTACAATATTTTACAAAAGAGGGGCTCTTCAAGCCTTCCCTCCAAGCTACCTTAGTGGTGTCTAATCACCATTTACAATGCCTATCTACTGAGGTAGATTACATTGAATAAACATTAACAACTCATATCTGAGGTGATGCTCGATATCTGTACAACTCAAGCCTAATAAAAGTGACTTCAACTACTCCCTGTACAAAGGCATCAACTCGGCTCTTCCATCCTTACAACATTTAATTTGCTTTTAATTAAATTTAAATTTTAAAATTGAGGGGAAAATGAGAGGGTTGGCGCCTCTGCCTTCCTAAAATGCATTTTGATGTGATAAATAGTTGGCATGTTGCTGAGGTGTATCAATTCTCCTGCATCAAGTTGCGTCGACAAGTTCGACCCTATCCTCTTGTCACCTATTCAGATTCAATGAATCTAGCTCTTGTCACATATTTAGATTCAATGAATCTAGACCCTTTGAACTAGTATCCTTCTTGTATTAGAAAATATAGGTCTTTCCATCCAATATGGAAAAAAATTTAATATTACATGCACTATTAGGAGACAATCAATATCTTTTTTATATCATTATGTAGGTGATGGGAAAAATATACAAATCTCTAGGCCAATCTATCAATAGAGATAGTGGACATTTTACAGTATTGAAAAAAGATGAATGAGAAAACATGAACCTCTATCATCAAAGATTTGGTTGGAATGAAGAAAGTATCAAAGAATTAGATCATGTGTTTATTTATGTTTTTACTAGAATGGGTTGAGGATTAGATCTTGTACATTCATACTATCAATATCTCATAGTAGAAAAAAGGGATAAAAGGATCGAGCGACTACGGAATGATTAAGGTTAGAAGGATCAAGTTTCTTCAGAAATGAAAGAAGTACTATGAATTAAACATATGAAAAATATGAAATTAGTTTCGTTCGATGAATCAAGTATAAATATGTTGTCTTTTAGTTCATTCGTTTGAAATTTTTATATAGGTGAATCAGAACAAGGTTGGTAGGCGCCAATCGATCCGTGGAATGTATAAAAACTTCCACGTATAAGTTCATTATGAGTCCATTTAGAATTGTACATGCGCCATGAAAAGCCCTTTATTTTTTATTTTTTATTAATTAATTGTTTAAGATGGCATTTTTCCCTCCATATGATCGATTAGGGGATTTTAGACTTAAAAAATAATATTTTAATGTACAAGGAAGTTGAGAACCTCCTCTATAAATAGAGGTGCACTTTCTCTCATTTGGAAAAAAGATTTAAGAGATAAATCCCTTAGGAGTTATTGAATTGTTTCTTCTAGAATTTATAGGAGCATATTGTTTTTGTACTCGTGTGCATTTTTGGAGAATCGATCTAGTGGATGATTTTCTTATTTTGGTGGATCTCTCATGGAATTAGAGTTTCCTCATGCATAACAACTCGGTATATTAATTTTCTTTTACAATTTTAAGTGTTTGTTCTTAGAATATTTTTCTAAATGTTCTATTATATGGGTAATAGTTGCATGTTTTATTTATCTCCTTGAATATTTTATTGGAAACTGTAAAGAAGGATTAAGATTGTTAATCTCGTTCCCTTGTTTTGTCCATCTCAATTTTGTTGAAGCACAAGAGGTCAAATTAGGGATTATGATTGTATATCCCCCTAACCTTGTCCTTGAGGTTTAAATCTAGGGTTTATGAAGAAACAAACTCTAGGGTTTGACCTATTCAATCTTTATCATTTTATAGAAACTAGAGTAGAAGTAGGAAAAAACCTAGGGTTTATGAGGTGATAAACAATAGGGTTTTTTTTGCTAAAGTTTATTCCTATTCTTTTGATTAGATAATTCTAATATTTTGATCTTCAATCATACTTATATGTTTATCCTCCTTTAAGGTTGTTGAGCTGACTCCATATGCCCAATGAAAAGAAACTGATCTCTAGGCATGCAACCACATTTTTAGTACCCCAAACCTTACCAAAATAATTTTTCTTGGACTCATTCTTCAACACACACTGAGCTTCAATCTTGTAAGTCCTAGAAATATTAATCCATAGGAACCCCCTAGAGCCAGAGAATAGTTGGCATGAATTGAAAGAGGGTGTGTGAAGTGACACTGGCCTTCCTCTTTGTTATGCTAGATCACACTTGGGATTTCTTACTTTATATATATAAGTGTGATTTTGTGTGATAACAATGATCATGAATGGGGTTCTATGGCTTGAAATATTATATCCTTAATTATTACTCTATTATAAATGGTTAGTTAGTCACAAATTAAGATCAAATCCCTTATCTAAATGGTTATTTTCTTCATTATTACTTTAAGAAATAAATTTATTCTTCTTCCCCATCATTTGTGTTGTTCCTTGAGATGTTCCAAGATGTAAATGGAACTATGTCAAGGCACCTCAGGGGATAAAAATAAAATATAGATTTAAATCCATACTTTTATTAGAAATATCNCTCTCTCTCTCTCTCTCTCTCTCTCTCTCTCTCTCTCTCTCTCTCTCTCAAACAAATTCAGATAATATGACTAATAAATCTCAACTGCAAGAGGCATGTTACCATGTGCAATAAAACATTTGGAATTTTCAAATAGATGGATGAGTGAATATTAAGGGGAAACAGATGAACTAGAAAGGTATTTTAGAGAATGAATCTTGCAATATTTTATAGAAAGAAAAACATTTTGAGTAGTTAGGAATTCAATAGATAAAACACTATGAATCAATATCTATGAAGGGTTTTTCTTTAGACAAATTTAAAAGTATTCATACATTTATGCCTAATAGAAACCTTTTGCATATATCCAAACATATAACAAAAATGACATGAATGTTTCATACAAAATGAAATCAATTCAAATGTCATGAAAAAAATCACACAACAACATTGAATGTGTCGCTAATATGTTTCTCTGATATTTATTAATGTGGATCTAATACAATAGCTAGAATGAGAGATGTGGCTTCACTAGAAAAATAATTACAATGAAAGAATATGAATATGGATTCTAAGTATTGAATACAACATAGTGTATGGATCTCTTGAGGTCTTCTACCTTCATCATTTTCATGTGCGTGAGATCTTTGATCTTGCAACCTTGAGTATAAGAAAATATTTAATTCCCCTAAGTGTCGACCCTTCAAAATTGTTCCTTATTTCTTCTTTATATCTTAGTATCCATCCAACACAACTTATTGAATCTAGTTACTACTTATTTACTCTTAAAAAACACCTCTTGTTTTGGGAGGCGTCCCACCATGGTAAAAAATGATCCATATACAAATTTACCTTATGAGAAATTACCTTTAGGTACTCATGCATATGCCACTTGATTCTCCCTGCTTTTCAAAAGTGACCTAGGAAAATTGGCACATACAATTCCAAATACAAACATTTCCCATCGAACACTCGCCTTTATTCATATTTCTCACCATTGCATCTAGAAAATTGGCACATATGATTCCAAATCCAAATGTTTCCCATCAAACACTTTCCTCTATTCATATTTCTCACCATTGTATTTAGAATTTTATATATCTTATAGGATGGAAGGGGAAAATTATTGAAAATTCCATTCAAATTATGCAATATTTAGCATTTCTAAGACATCTTGTCTTATCAAAACATATTCCAATTTTTCAAATCTATTGTCATCATTTCGTCTCTTTTATAGTAGCTCCAGATATTTGTTTTGAGGGAGTATATCTCCATTTCCATTCTAGCGAAGTGGGAACCCAAGATTGATGAGATCATTAAAAATCCTGTTAGTGTAGGTTACTTGCCCTATCATCCCATGTAATTTGTTCTATGTAACATCCCATTTTTCAAACCCCAAAATAATGAAGTATATTGTAGATGTAGTACATGTTCGACATCCAAGTGATGTATATTGTAAATGTAGTATGTGGCCAAGATCCAAAGAAATGTAATATGTAAATGATTTAAATTGAATATGATGAATACAATGTCTTCCTAGTTGCATATGGATATGGAAAGAGATTTGGGGTCTAAGTATCCATAAGAGAGGGAAGGGGTCCAAGGGGGAAATTTTACCCATGTCTATTAAACCAAAACCACTTTCTTATTTCTTTCTAAATAATCCTTACCATGAACCTTACATTAGTTGTTGAGTATTCTAGAGCCCAAACATTGATTTCATGTAAGAGGGTTTGTGTGAGAATCACTTCACATAGTTATTGAGATCATGGGGGATGAGTACAATCATATTGGGAAGAATGTAATTCAAGAAAGAAAGAGAAATAGAGTAAATTCATATGGGAAGGATACCATAATTACACATTCACATTTTTGCATGGAGATATGTTTTTACATGGAGTTTTTTAGCTAGCAAAGAAGTTTTTTGTTCTAAAGGTTGAAGGAATTTGTTGTGGGAATGATTGGCTATTGTTTAGAGATATAATTTCATGGATAAAGAGGCTACGTGTCTGGGACTAATGATTTGTTCAAATTTCACCAAGGAAGAACATATTTTTCTGCTACGAAAATTTGTGTTTGTACCTATGGTATTTCATAAGTGCTGGCAAGTATAATTCTTGTCCAACCTATTTTGGAAGTTCTAGAATGGAGTGGAAAGGCTTGTGGAACTATGAGAAGGGAAGAGGGATGTCATTCCTTGGGTTTTGTAGGTTTAGGGGAAGAGGGTTGGTGGAGTGGAGTTAGCTATGAGTTTGAGTCTTGAGAGGACATTAACCATCCTTAGGGACCACCGGTCTCTTGTGGATTCATAGCCCCATCTCGGGGGTGTCATTTTGTTCTGAACTAAAAAAACAAGGGTATGGTTGGGAGGAATGCCTATCCTCTACAATGGGTTGCATATTTACATAATATAAGTGTTCTTATATATTACATTTAATTGTGTTAAGTGTTGATATATTTGATGTGCATCTGCTCTACGTTATATTGGTTAAGGTTGCTTGTTGTGAGTAGAAATATGCATTTAAATCCTCGTTAATATGTTTGAATGTTATTATATTTTATTTAGTTGTTTATATGCACAATTAAGAAATTGTATTTACATTTTTTAGCAGGATAAACAATTGCATGTGTATGAATGTCATGGTATGGGTTATTTCAACATTTATATTTAGTATTAGATATTTTCATTGGTTTGTTTTAGCAGTGACGTGACCTAGTTAGGGGTTGGGTTTCTTACAAAGTGGTATCAAAGATCAAGTTAAAAATTGGACCCATATGGGCCAACAAATAATCTGAATTTGGACAAACTCATCGTTACAAACCTTGTTCTTAGAGAATTTGGGGAAAAACGATGGAGAACAATAGAAACAATCCCCAAATTTATGGGAAAATTTGATTTTTGAATTACCCAGGACTGTCTGAGACGTTTAATGGCATTAATTCAGTCAGATTGCATAGTTATATTTGGCCTCCAAGGTTGAATTTTTTGTTCTAGTGGAGGCCAATGAATCTAGGAGAGTTTAGAGAATTGACGACCAATATTGATTTTGATCCCATGATCAATGACCCATATTCATTGTAATAAATTTAAAAATTTCTAATGCTTTTGAAGTTTGGAAAGGTTTCCAGATCGATGACCGAGATCCAAATTCATATATTTGGAAAACAATATAGATTGATGGTCAAGATTTATTTTTTGTCATTGGGAGTTTAGATAAAATCAATGAATCATATCATTTTTGGATGGAAGATTGACAGACCAGATTCATCATAGATTTTGGCCAAAATATTCTAAGTGTCAAATTTTGCCAATGAAATCCACTAATTGTTGATGATTGGGGATCGACAGAATTTGGCAATAGTTTTCATCTGAACAAGAGAAATATCTGATTGTCAATGGTTGATAATCGAGCATCGATAGATTTAGGAAGGTGCTTTAAATGTTTCCAAGAGAAATGGTCGATCATCGATGAGGAAAGGAGTGTGATTATGTGTCACCACATGTCAAAATATAGGTGTCATGCCATGTTATCATCCACATGTCATGCCAAGTCATAAAATTTGACACCTTAGGATTACATATTGTGTCATGTCAACATCTACGTGTCATGCCACATAAGCATAGTTGCCAATTCAGATAAGAGATGGTCGATGATCAGTGGTTAGGGTTTGGAAAAATTGTAACTGAGTTGGTCATCAATGAAATTCATCGATGGATGATCATCGATGGTTAAATATCGATAGGGTTCATAGGAAACATATGGGTTACAAAGAGAAATAACCGATGATTGATCATCAATGATCGTGGATCGATGAGATTCGTGTGAAATTTTTGGTTTGTGAAGAAAAAAAACCAATTATTGAGTGTCGAGGAGATTATTGGGTAATTTGGATTTATAATAAGAAACCTCCAATCATCAACCATCAATGGATGTTGGATCAATGATCCATATTTTTTTCTATTTGAGATCTACAACTCAAATTAAATGACTATTAAAACACTAAAAATAGTCAAATTTATACTAATGTTTTGGGTTTCTAAAGGTCATTAACTTGCAGGGCAATTTTTGGGGACATAAACAACATTTTTTTCCAATAAAACCCCATGAGAATACAATGTACCTTTTGTACCAATATACACCTTGTTTGTGCATCTTAAATAAAATCAATCAGAGAGAGCTATCTAATGTGTTATTCTAGGTGCAAAATGGAGCTTCTATGAGAAAGTTAGAGCTGAGACAATTGAGGTTAAAGTTTAGGACCAATTTAATTTCAAATGGAATGACTCCTTGCTTGGAAGTCTATTTGAGGAACAAGAGTATTTTGTGGAAATATTATGAATTATAGAAGACAACCATGGAGTAATTTTTGGGTTATGGGTACTTGAAAATACACATAAAGAGAAAGAAGGCATGTGTAGCATACAATGATGCTTGTATCTAAACAAACTAATAGTCAATGAAAATTTATTGAGGAGGAGGAGACATCTATCCACCTACAATTTTGATTTGGGAAATAAAATTTATCAAGAAGTGATAAAAGAGATTTTTGTAGTAGTAAAAGAGTGGAAATTGCAACATGTAAATGTTGTAACTTTTCGATTGGAACTCATAATGAGACAAAACCACATCCCCACATCCATTGCAAACCCGTTTCAGAGGATTATATATTTAGGGAATTAGATTTTGATTTGGTGCATTTTATTCTTCATAAATTGATGTGAAGAATAACCTGTAATCTAATCAATAAATATTTTACAATATGCTTAACTCTAATAGCAATTATTGCACACACATTCCTGTAGTATTACAGATACATAAAAGTGGAATTTAGTTCCTACATTATAACTATAGATATGGAGGATGATAAAGTTTATAACAACCATGAAGAAGAAAATAGAGGTTTGTTTGTTTTCATGGGTAATGTTGAGACTGAGTCTAATGGAATAAGAGACAAGAAGGATCTTATAACTATGAGAAGCTTGCAAAGAGAAGTGCAGAGCTATAGAGCCTATAATGAAAGCATCATGATAGATCAAGAGGAGATACTATAAATCTTAAATATGTTGTAGAATTAATTCAACAAATATTTTTGCACAAAGAAAGAAGCTAGTGTTAGGAAAGTAGAAACATCTAGACCTCATGATAGGAGAGATGATCATGAAGGATATAGATGGTCAAAGAGTGTTAGCAAGTATCATCATCATCATTCTTCAGATAAATCAAGAAGAATATATTATGAACATTCTAGGTTAGCATGTAGTCCAAGTATGTCTCTTGTTAAGCATCAAAGCAGGAGACATGGATGAGAAGCTTGCAACGAGAGATGAGAAAAATTAAGCCACCATCATTTGATAGACATAAGAATAAAGCAGAAGATGCAGAATCATGGTTATTATGAATGAGGAAATATTTTCAGTTACATGAATACTCATCAAATGGATAATCTAGAATTGGAATCTAGCCCCTTCAAGGAAAGGAATCTATGTGGTGGGATCAAGTGAAGAAATTTAGGCACCTTGATGGGAAAATAATATCTTGGAATTAGTTCAAAAAATATTTTCAGCAACAATACTTGTCAGAACAATACTATGACAACAAAATTCAAGAGTTATTTGAAGTTAAACTTGGGAACATGACTATGGATGAATACAAGAGAAAGTTCTTGGAACTGCTGAGGTATGTGACCTTCATCAGAGATGTGAATGTCAAAATTTAAAGGTTCCTGAGTTATTTTCCATTCTTAAACAAGGATAAAATTTTGTTTGATGAACCCAATAATTTAGAAGAAGCAATAAGAAAATCCAAGTATTTGTATGAGCATAAAAGAGGAAATCCATCTTTCCAAAGGGCCTAGGATGAAAATAATAAAGGAAATATGGACCAAATAAATAAATAATTTAAGATATCTTTCATAAGTAATAGTTTGCAAGCACATACGCAAGGGCATCGATCTGAAGGTGATCAGAAAATGACAAAGTCCTTAGGAAAGAGGCCAAGACAACATCCCATAAAGTTTTGGGGATATAAAGGAGATCACATGTATAGAGATTATCCTCACCGAGGATATAATATAAAGACTTTGCATAAAATCAAGCAAGAGAATACAATAGAGGATGTGGTAAAAAGCATGCCAAGGATCTATGCGTCTGTGGAAAATAGAAAATCATATTATCAATCCCAAATGATTGAAGTAGAAGGTAAGATTGATAATCATCCCATAGATATTTTAATTGATTATGGTGCTAGTCATAGTTATATAGTTCCAAAGCTAGTTGAAATATTTAAATTAAAGAAATGTAAGCATGAAAAGTATTTCCTAGATCAGATAGCTACTGGAACCAAGAGAATAAATAATTAAATTGTTAAATAATGACCTATAAACATGAATGGAACTAACACTAAGGAAGATTTGAATATCATATTTCTTGTGTCTTATGACTACTTGATTGGTATGGATTTGCTAGAAATGCATCGTGTTTTTTTAAATTGTTATAACAAGGTTTTCACATGTCTTGATGAGGAAGGGAATCCAAGGGTAGTGAAAGGTATTACAAGGCATATATATTTCTAAGATATTTCAACATTGCAGCTAAAAATAAGTTTTATAAAAGGGTCCTAGATATATGTAGTCCATATGGAAGAGCCAATGAATTATAAGGAGCCAAGTCTTGAATGTTATCCAGTATTTAAAGAGTTTTAAGATGTGCTTGAGGAATTACTAGGACTACCACCAAATAGGGATATATATTTTTCTATTGAATTAATGCTCAGAGCTTCCCTAGTATCCAAGAATCCCTATAGAATGATCATTCCAGAGATAAAAGTGTTGCAAATGGAACTATAAGAGTTGTTAAATAAATGGTACATATTCCCAAGTGTCTCTCCTTGGGGTTCCCCAATTATTTTTGTGAAAAATAAAGATGGGACATTGACATTATGTTTTGATTTTAGGCAACTAAACGATGTTACAATCATGAATAAATATCCTTTGTCAAGGACCGATGATATTTTCTATTAGCTGAAAGGAGAAATGATATCCCCCAATATTGAATTGAGGTTAAGTTGTCATCAAGTGAGAATCAAAGAAAAGTATCCTAGAAAAACAACCTTAGGACAAGGAATGGACACTATGAATTTGTGGTGGTTCCTTTTGGGTTGACAAATGCACCAACTACATTTATGTGTCTAATAAATCAGGTGTTTAGATATTTCCTACAAAATTTTGTCATTGTATTATTGGATAACATTCTTATCTATTCCAAGATAGAGGAATATCATGTGAGACATCTAAGGATGGTGCTACAAGTGTTAAGAGATAACCAATTGTCTGTCAAATTGAGTAAATTCACTTTTCATCAAAAGAAGATTGATTATTTGAGTCACATTATTTTAGAAGATGACATAGTAGTGGATCTAGAAAATATTGAATAAATCAAAGGTTGGCCAGTTCCAAAAGACATTTTAGAGGTTAGATCATTCATGGGTATATTTGGTTACTACAAGAGATTCATTGCAGGATTCTCCAAAATTTCACATCCAATGTAACATCCCACTCTAGCGCACTGACAAAACTTATTCTTTGGGGACACTTGCTCGCAAGTGATCTAGATTTTTATGATGATGAACCACTTAACCTTGATGATGATGCATCATGATTGATGATAGGATGTTTTACTATTGCTATATACAGGTGCTA
>JASDQU010102470.1:222675-250848 GCA_032191745.1 Picea mariana
AGGATGACTTCGATCCTCATGAATTTGGAAGAAAAAAGAATTTGCTCCACACAATATCTCTGAAGCTCTTCCTCCTTAAACTCTCTCTGATCTTCCACCACTTGTCACTCTGGATGATGGAAAATTATGATTGACTTTGAGACTTTGGGGCTTCAGCTATCCCGCTCTCTTGTGCACTTTCAAAGAGGGTTAAGGCTCGTGCACTTACCTATGGATCGGATGGTTGTAGATCCACGCACTCAGATCCCACTACTGGGGTCTGTCTTTCTCCACTCTGTTCTCCTTTAGGTGTTTGGACCTAGGATTAGATGGTCCATATTTCTCCCTTGCATCAGATCTGACGACTGTCGTTGCTCCTCCTCCTGAGCTTTGGCTTTCTCCTGAGATTGGGAAAACTTGTAGGTGTCAAAGGCTGCGACCTTTTAGATTCCTCATGCAAGTAGGCTGTTGGGTCTCAAATTGTGCTCTCCATCCTAAGCTTCTGTAAAGTTAAAATAATTTACTTCTGGAACAATCCTTGTTCTTGTCTCAAATCTGCAAACCTCTTCCACACTGATATAAGTGTTGGCGCAGTGCACGCCTTACACGGGTTTTCCTCCTAAGCTTGAACTTGAAATAAGTTCACCCATGCACAATATTTGTGTCATCTACACAAACTTGAACTTGTAAGGGTGCTTGGCCTCTGCGCGCCTTGCAGTGTCTCTATACACACTGTACTATCTCTTATGAGCTTTGAATTTACTCAATCTCCTAAGGGTCTCAACACTTCTTCTTCCTTCAAAGGATTTTTGGTGTCCTCTTCGCACACTCTGCACTATTTTCCTCGAGAGCATCTACCAACACTATAGCAGGATGCTGTCCTTGTGCATTCCTTGCACAACTTCACTCCTTGAGTCCTGAATTCAGAGAATTTGTCTGAGCACTCCTTGCACTCTCTTTGCAAAATTGCACTCTGCTCTCCTCTTATTCTTAACCTTATGGTATGCCCTATTGGCATCCTTTCTCCTAGAACTCAAATTAAAATTATCATGCACTCCTTGCACTTGAATGAGCCTTCAAAAGTCTTGATACTTTCAACACTTTGCCTAAGTGTTGGCCTAGTGCACTCTTTGCACTCACTCAAAGCGCTCCTGGCTGAGACTTTCCTTCAGAGTGTTCAACAACTCTGAAGTATCTCTCCTTTCTATTTACTAGAGTGTTCAGTAACTCTGGGGTGTCTTCCCTAAAACATATCTTCTCTCTGAACTCAAAATAGAGTTCTCTTGTGCACACTTGCACCTGCTCAATGCCCACCTGATAGAGCTTCACAAAATCTTCAGCAATTCTGGTTGTGCTCTCCTGCACATACTTTCCCTTCCAAGTTGTTAAAAAACATTTAGGCTCCTCTATAAGACTGTAAAATATCATGGTGTGCCCACATGGCATGTTCTCCTCTCAAGAAGAAGAGTTCATATACACACTCCTTGCGTTGGCTCATAGAGTTTTAAACACTCTGTCATTCACACCTTGCACTTCCTAAAGAACCCATAAATAATCCAGCAAACTCACAGATAGAGACAGATAGAGAATTCTATCTTTATCCCTACATATGAAACTTAAATCATACATGTACAACATATACACACATAAACAAACATTGATAACATTCATAAGCACACATAAACACACAAAAAACTCATAGGCAGGAAAACTGTTATCTTTTGTATTAACACGAATGTATGTTTACAATGTGTACAATCTCGGACTGCAAAAAAGTCTCGAATATCTCCTCTCCTCCTTCTCCTCTATGAAATAAGATAAATGAATAAATGGTTACAATATTTTACAAAAGAGGGGCTCCTCAAGCCTTCCCTCCAAGCTATCTTAGTGGTGTCTAATCACCATTTACAATGCCTATCTATTGAGGCAGATTACATTGAATAAACATTAACAACTCATATCTGAGGCGATGCTCGATATCTGTACAACTCAAGCCTAATAAAAGTGACTTCAACTACTCCCTGTACAAAGGCATCAACTCGGCTCTTCCATCCTTACAACATTTAATTTGCTTTTAATTAAATTTAAATTTTAAAATTGAGGGGAAAATGAGAGGGTTGGTGCCTCTCCCCTCCTTAAATGTGTTTTGATGTGATAAATAGTTGGTGCATTGCTGAGGTGTATCAATTCTCCTGCATCAAGTTGCGTCGACAAGTTTGACCCTATCCTCTTGTCACCTATTCAGATTCAATGAATCTAGACCCTTTGAACTAGTATCCTTCTTGTATTAGAAAAGATAGGTCTTTCCATCCATTATGGAAAAAAAATTAATATTACATGCACTATTAGGATACAATCAAGATATTTTTTATATCATTATGCAGGTGATGGGAAAAATATACAAATCTCTAGGCCAATCTATCAATAGAGATAGTGAACATTTTACAATATTGAAAAAAGACGAATGAGAAAACATGAATCTCTATCATCAAAGATTTGGTTGGAATGAAGGAAGTATCAAAGAATTAGATCATGTGTTTATTTATGTTTTTACTAGAATGGGTTGAGTAGATCTTGTACATTCATACTATCAATATCTCATAGTAGAAAAAAGGGATAAAAGGATCGAGCGACTGCGGAATGATTAAGGTTAGAAGGATCAAGTTTCTTCAAAAATGAAAGAAGTACTATGAATTAAACATATGACAAATATGAAATTAGTTTCGTTCGATGAATCAAGTATAAATATGTTGTCTTTTAGTTCATTCATTTGAAATTTTTATATAGGTGAATCAAAACAAGATTGGTAGGTGCTAATCGATCCGTGGAACATATAAAAACTTCCATGTATAAGTTCATTATGAGTCCATTTAGAATTGTACATGTGCCATGAAAAGCCCTTTATTTTTTATTTTTTATTAATTAATTGTTGAAGATGGAATTTTTCCCTCCATATGATAGATTAGGGGATTTTAGACTTAAAAAATAATACTTTAATGTACAAGGAAGTTGAGAATCTCCTCTATAAATAGAGGTGCACTTTATCTCATTCGGAAAAAAGATTTAAGAGAGAAATACCTTAGGAGTTCTTGAATTGTTTCTTCTAGAATTTATTGGAGCATATTGTTTTTGTACTCATGTGCATTTTTGGAGAATTGATCTGATGGATGATTTTGTTATTTTGGTGGATCTCTCATGGAATTAGGGTTTCCTCATGCATAACAACTTGGTATATTAATTTTCCTTTACAATTTTAAGTGTTTGTTCTTGGAATATTTTTATAAATGTTCTATTATATGGGTAATAGTTGCATGTTTTATTTATCTCCTTGAATATTTTATTGGAAACCGTAAAGAAGGATTAAGATTGTTAATCTCGTTCCCTTGTTTTGTCCATCTCAATTTTGTTGAAGCACAAGAGGTCAAATTAGGGATTATGATTGTATATCCCCCTAACCTTGTCCCTGAGGTTTAAATCTAGGGTTTATGAAGAAACAAACTCTAGAGTTTGACCTATTCAGTCTTTATCATTTTATAGACACTAGAGTAGAAGTAGGAAAAAACCTAGGGTTTATGAGGTGATAAACAATAGGGTTTTTTTTGATAAAGTTTAATCCTATTCTTTTGATTAGATAATCCTAATATTTTGATCTTCAATCATACTTATATTTTTATCCTCCTTTAAGGTTGTTGAATTGACTCCATATGCCCGATCAAAAGAAACTGATCTCTAGGCATGCAACCACATTTTTAGTACCCCAAACCTTACCAAAATAATTTTTCTTGGACTCATTCTTCAACACACATTGAGCTTCAATCTTTTAAGTCCTAGAAATATTAATCCATGAGAACCCCCTAGAGCCAGATAATAGTTGGCATGAAGTGAAAGAGGGTGTGTGAAGTGACACTGGCCTTCCTCTTGGTTATGCTAGATCACACTTGGGATTTATTACTTTATATATATAAGTGTGATTTTGTGTGATAACAATGATCATGAATGGGGTTCTATGGCTTGAAATATTATATCCTTAATTATTACTCTATTATAAATGGTTAGTTAGTCATAAAGTAGGATCGAATCCCTTATCTAAATGGTTATTTTCTTCATTATTACTTTAAGAAATAAATTTATTCTTCTTCCCCATCATTTATGTTGTTCCTTGAGATGTTCCAAGATGTAAATGGAACTATGTCAAGGCACCTCAGGAGATAAAAATAAAATATAGATTTAAAGCCATACCTTTATTAGAAATATTTTGTGAATCTCTCTCTCTCTCTCTCTCTCTCTCTCTCTCTCTCTCTCTCTCTCTAACAAATTCAGATAATATGACTAATAAATCTCAACTGCAAGAGGCATTTTACCATGTGCAATAAAACATTTGTAATTTTCAAATAGATGGATGAGTGAATATTAAGGGGAAATAAATGAACTAGAAAGGTATTTTAGAGAATGAATCTTGCAATATTTTATAGAAAGAAAAATATTTTGAGTAGTTAGGAATTCAATAGATAAAACACTATGAATCGATATCTATGAAGGGTTTTTCTTTAGACAAATTTAAAAGTATTCATACATTTAAACCTAATAGAAACCTTTTGCATATATCCAAACATATAACAAAAATGACATGAATGTTTCGTACAAAATGAAATCAATTCAAATGTCATGAAAAAAATCACACAACAACATTGAATGTGTCGCTAATCTGTTTCTCTGAGATTTATTAATGTGGATCTAATACAATAGCTAGAATGAGAGATGTGGCTTCACTGGAAAAATAATTACAATGAAAGAATATGAATATGGATTCTAAGTATCGAATACAACATAGTGTGTGGATCTCTTGAGGTCTTCTACCTTCATCATTTTCATGTGCGTGAGATCTGTGATCTTGCAACCTTGAGTATAAGAAAATATTTAGTTCCCCTAAGTGTCGACCCTTCAAAAGTGTTCCTTATTTCTTCTTTATATCTTAGTATCCATCCAATACAACTTATTGAATCTACTTACTACTTATTTACTCCTAAAAAACACCTCTTGTTTTCGGAGGCGTCCCACCATGGTAAAAAACGTTCCATATAGAAATTTACCTTATGAGAAATTACCTTTAGGTACTCAGGCATATGCCACTCGATTCTCCTTGCTTTTCCAAAGTGACCTAGGAAAATTGGCACATACAATTCCAAATACAAACATTTCCCATCGAACACTCACCTTTATTCATATTTCTCACCATTGCATCTAGAAAATTGGCACATATGATTCCAAATCCAAATGTTTCCCATCAAACACTTTCCTCTATTCATATTTCTCACCATTGTATTTAGAATTGTATATATCTTATAGGATGGAAGGGGAAAATTCTTGAAAATTCCCTTCAAATTATGCAATATTTAAAAGTCTCCAGTAAGAATTTCTAAGACATCTTGTCTTATCAAAACATCTTCCAATTTTTCAAATCTATTGTTATCATTTCGTCTCTTTTCTAGTAGCTCCTGATATTTGTTTTGAGGGAGTATATCTCCATTTCCATTCTAGCAAAGTGGGAACCCAAGATTGATGAGATCAGTAAAAATCTTGTTAGTGTAGGTTACTTGCCCTATCATCCCATGTAATTTGTTCTATGTAACATCCCATTTTTCAAACCCCAAAATAATGAAGTATATTGTAGATGTAGTACATGTTCGACATCCAAGTGATGTATACTGTAAATGTAGTATGTGTCCAAGATCCAAAGAAATGTAATATGTAAATGATTTAAATTGAATATGATGAATAAAATGTCTTCCTAGTTGCATATGGATATGGAAAGAGATTTGGGGTCTAAGTATCCATAAGAGAGGGAAGGGGTCCAAGGGGGAAATTTTACCCATGTCTATTAAACCAAAACCACTTTCTTATTTCTTTCTAAATAATCCTTACCATGAACCTTACATTAGTTGTTGAGTATTATAGAGCCCAAACATTGATTTCATGTAAGAGGGTTTGTGTGAGAATCACTTCACATAGTTATTGATATCATGGGGGATGAGTACAATCATATTGGGAAGAATGTAATTCAAGAAAGAAAGAGAAATAGAGTAAATTCATATGGGAAGGATACCATAATTACACATTCACATTTTTTCATGGAGAGTTGTTTTTACATAGAGTTTTGTAGCTAGCAAAGAAGTTTTTTGTGCTAAAGGTTGAAGGAATTTGTTGTGGGAATGATTGGCTATTGTTTAGAGATATAATTTCATGGATAAAGAGGCTACGTGTCTGGGACTAATGATTTGTTCGAATTTCACCAAGGAAGAACATATTTTTCTGCTAGGAAAATTTGTGTTTGTAGCTATGGTATTTCATAAGTCCTAGCAAGTATAATTCTTGTCCAAGCTATTCTGGAAGCCTTAGAAGGGAGTGGAAAGGCTTGTGGAATTGTGATAAGGGAAGAGGGATGTCATCCCTTGGGTTTTGTAGGTTTAGGGGAAGAGGGTTGGTGGAGTGGAGTTAGCTATGAGTTTGAGTCTTGAGAGGACATTAACCATCCTTAGGGACCACCAGTGTCTTGTGGATTCATAGCCCCATCTCGGGGGTGTCGTTTTGTTCTAAACTAAAACAACAAGGGTATGGTTGGGAGGAATGCCTATCCTCTACAATGGGTTGCATATTTACATAATATAAGTGTTCTTATATATTGCATTTAAATGTGTTAAGTGTTGATATATTTGATGTGCATCTACTCTAAGTTATATTGGTTAAGGTTGCTTGTTGTGAGTAGAAATATGCATTTAAATCCTCGTTAATATGTTTGAATGCTATTATATTTTATTTAGTTGTTTATATGCACAATTAAGAAATTGTATTTACATTTTTTAGCAGGATAAACAATTCCATGTGTATGAATGTCATGTTATGGGTTATTTCAACATTTATATTTAGTATTAGATATTTTCATTGGGTTATTTTAGCAGTGACGTGACCTAGTTGGGGGTTGGGTTTGTTACAAAGTGGTATCAGAGATCAAGTTAAAAATTGGACCCATATGGGCCAACAAATAATGTGAATTTGGACAAACTCATTGTTACAAACCTTGTTCTTAGCAAATTTGGGGAAAAACGATGGAGAACAATAGAAACAATCCCCAAATTTAAGGGAAAATTTGATTTTTGAATTACCTAAGACTATCTGAGACATTTAATGGCATCAATTCAGTTAGATTGCATAGTTATATTTGGCCTCCAAGGTTGAATTTTTTGCTCTAGTGGAGGCCAATGAATCTAGGAGAGTTTAGAGAATTGACGACCAATATTGATTTTGATCCCATGATCAACGACCCAGATTCATTGTAATAAATTTAAAAATTTCTAATGCTTTCAAAGTTTGGAAAGGTTGCCAGATCAACGACTGAGATCCAACTTCATATATTTGGAAAACAATATAGATTGATGGTCAATATTTATTTTTTGTCATTGGGAGTTTGGATAAAATCAATGAATCATATCATTTTTGGATGGAAGATTGACAGACCAGATTCATCATAGATTTTGGACAAAATATTCTAAGTGTCAAATTTTGCCAATGAAATCCAATAATCGTCGATGATCAGGGATCGACTGAATTTGGCAATATTTTTCATCTGACCAAGAGAAATATCTAATTGTCAATGGTTGATAATCGAGCATCGACAGATTTAGGAAGGTGCTTTAAATGTTTCCAAGAGAAATGGTCGATCATCGATGAGGAAAGGAGTGTGATTATGTGTCACCACAAGTCAACATATAGGTGTCATGCCATGTTATCATCCACGTGTCATGCCAAGTCATAAAATTTGACACCTTAGGATTACATCTTGTGTCGTGTCAACATCTACGTGTCATGCCACATAAGCATAGTTGCCAATTTAGATAAGAGATGTTCGATGATCAATGGTTAGAGTTTGGAAAAATTGTAACTGAGTTGGTCATCAATGAAATTCATCGATGGATGATCATCGATGGTTAATTATCGATAGGGTTCATAGGAAACATATGGGTTACAAAGAGAAATAACCGATGATTGATCATCAATGATCATGGATCGATGAGATTCGTGGGAAATTTTTGGTTTGTGAAGAAAAAAAACCAATTATTGAGTGTCGAGGAGATTATTGGGTAAGTTGGATTTATAATAAGAAACCTCCAATCATCAATCATCAATGGATGTTGGATCAATGATCCATATTTTTTTCTATTTGAGATCTACAACTCAAATTAAATGACTATTAAAACACTAAAAATAGTCAAATTTATACTAATGTTTTGGGTTTCTAAAGGTCATTAACTTGCAGGGTGATTTTTGGGGACATAAACAACATTTTTGTCCAATAAAAACCCATGAGAATACAATGTACCTTTTGTACCAATATACACTTTGTTTGTGCATCTTAAATAAAATAAATCAGAGAGAGCTATCTAATGTGTTATTCTAGGTGCAAAATGGAGCCTCTATGAGAAAGTTAGAGCTGAGACAATTGAGGTTAAAGTTTAGGACCAATTTACTTTCAAATGGAATGACTCCTTGCTTGGAAGTCTATTTGAGGAACAAGAGTATTTTGTGGAAATATTATGAATTATAGAAGACAACCATAGAGTAATTTTTGGGTTATGGGTACTTGAAAATACACATAAAGAGAAAGAAGGCATGTGTAGCATACAATGATGCTTGGATCTGAACAAACAAATAGTCAATGGAAATTTATTGAGGAGGAGGAGACATCTATCCACCTACAATTTTGTTTTGGGAAATAAAATTTATCAAGAAGTGATAAAAGAGATTTTTGTAGTAGTAAAAGAGTGGAAATTGCAACATGTAAATATTGTAACTTTTCGATTGGAACTCATAATGAGACAAAACCACATCCCCACATCCATTGGAAACCCATTTCAAAGGATTGTATATTTAGGGAATTAGATTTTGATTTGGTGCATTTTATTCTTCATAAATTGATGTGAAGAATAACCTGTAATCTAATCAATAAATATTTTACAATATGCTTAACTCTAATAGCAATTATTGCACACACATTCCTGCAGTATTATAGATACATAAAAGTGGACTTTAGTTCCTACATTATAACTATAGATATGGAGGATGATAAAGTTTATAACAACCATGAAGAAGAAAATAGAGGTTTGTTTGTTTTCATGGGTATTGTTGAGACTGAGTCTAATGGAATAAGAGACAAGAAGGATCTTATAACTATGAGAAGCTTGCAAAGAGAAGTGCAAAGCTATAGAGCCTATAATGAAAGCATCATGATAGATCAAGAGGAGATACTATAAATATTAAATATGTTGTAGAATCAATTCAACAAATATTTTTGCACAAAGAAAGAAGCTAGTGTTAGGAAAGTAGAAACATCTAGACCTCATGATAGGAGAGATGATCATGAAGGATATAGATGGTCAAAGAGTGTTAGCAAGCATCATCATCATCATTCTTCAGATAACTCAAGAAGAATATATTATGCATTCTATGTTAGCATGTAGTCCAAGTATGTCTCTTGTTAAGCATCAAAGTAGGAGACATGGATCACAAGCTTGCAACGGGAGATGAGAAAAATTAAGCTACCATCATTTGATGGACATAAGAATAAATCAGAAGATGTAGAATCATGATTATTATGAATGAGGAAATATTTTCAGTTACATGAATACTCATGAAATGGATAATCTAGAATTGGAATCTAGCACCTTCAAGGAAAGGAATCTATGTGGTGGGATCAAGTGAAGAAATTTAGGCACCTTGATGGGAAAATAATATCTTGGAATTAGTTCAAAAAATATTTTCAGCAACAATACTTGTCAGAACAATACTATGACAACAAAATTCAAGAGTTATTTGAACTCAAACTTGGGAACATGACTATGGATGAATACAAGAGAAAGTTCTTGGAACTTTTGAGGTATGTGACCTTCATCAGAGATGTGAATGTCAAAATTTAAAGGTTCCTAAGTTATTTTCCAACCTTAAACAAGGATAAAATTTTGTTTGATGAACCCAATAATTTAGAAGAAGCGATAAGAAAATCCAAGTATTTGTATGAGAATAAAAGAGGAAATCCATCTTTCCAAAGGGCCTGGGATGAAAATAATAAAGGAAATATGGACCAAATAAATAAATAATTTAAGAGATCTTTCATAAGGAATAGTTTGCAAGCACATACGCAAGGGCATCGATCTGAAGGTGATAAGAAAATGACAAAGTCCTTGGGAAAGAGGCCAAGACAACATCCCATAAAGTTTTGGGGATATAAAGGAGATCACATGTATAGAGATTATCCTCACCGAGGATATAATATAAAGACTTTGCATAAAATCAAGCAAGAGAATACAATAGAGGATGTGGTAAAAACCATGCCAAGGATCTATGCATCCGTGGAAAATAGAAAATCATATTATCAATCCCAAATGATTGAAGTAGAAGGTAAGATTGATAATCATCCCATAGATATTTTAATTGATTATGGTGCTAGTCATAGTTATATAGATCCAAAGCTAGTTGAAATATTTAAATTAAAGAAATGTAAGCATGAAAAGTATTTCCTAGATCAGATAGCTACTGGAACCAAGAGAATAAATAATGAAATTGTTAAATAATGACCTATAAACATGAATGGAACTAACACTAAGGAAGATTTCAATATCATATTGCTTGTGTCCTATGACTACTTGATTGGTATGGATTTGCTAGAAATGCATCGTGTTTTTTTAAATTGTTATAACAAGGTTTTCACATGTCTTGATGAGGAAGGGAATCCAAGGGTAGTGAAAGGTATTACAAGGCATATATCTTTCTAAGATATTTCAACATTGCATCTAAAAATAAGTTTTATAAAAGGGTCCTAGATATATGCAGTCCATATGGAAGAGCCAATGAATTATAAGGAGCCAAGTCTTGAATGTTATCCAGTATTGAAAGAGTTTTAAGATGTGATTGAGGAATTACTAGGACTACCACCAAATAGGGATATATATTTTTCTACTCAATTAATGCTCAGAGCTTCCCTAGTATCCAAGAATCCCTATAGAATGATCACTCCAGAGATAAAAGTGTTGCAAATGGAACTATAAGAGTTATTAAATAAAGGGTACATATTCCCAAGTGTCTCTCCTTGGGGTTCCCCAATTATTTTTGTCAAAAATAAAGATGGAACGTTGACATTATGTGTTGATTTTAGACAACTAAACAATGTTACAATCATGAATAAATATCCTTTGTCAAGGAATGATGATATTTTCGATTAGCTGAACGGAGAAAAGATATCCCCCAATATTGAATTGAGGTTAAGTTGTCATCAAGTAAGAATCAAAGAAGAGTATCTTAGAAAAACAACCTTAGGACAAGAAATGTACACTATGAATTTGTGGTGGTTCCTTTTGGGTTGACAAATGCACCAACTACATTTATGTGTCTAATAAATCAGGTGTTCATATATTTCCTACAAAATTTTGTCATTGTATTATTGGCTAACATTCTTATCTATTCCAAGATAGAGGAATATCATGTGAGACATATAAGGATGGTGATACAAGTGTTAAGAGATAACCATTTGTCTGTCAAATTGAGTAAATTCACTTTTCATCAAAAGAAGATTGATTATTTGAGTCACATTATTTTAGAAGATGACATAGCAGTGGATCTAGAAAATATTGAATAAATCAAAGGTTGGCCAGTGCCAAAAGACATTTTAGAGGTTAGATCATTCATGGGTATATTTGGTTACTACAAGAGATTCATTGCAGGATTCTCCAAAATTTCACATCCAATAACATCTTTGCAAAAGAAAGGAGTGAAATTTGAGTGGATTGTCGTGTGAAGAAAATTTAAAGTGTTTAAAGGATTTTCTAACCAGTGCCACCATTTTTAAATTTTGCATATCCAGATGAGTATTTTGTTGTGTGAACATATTCATGCAAGGAATGGCCCAATGGATTCCTTATTCAAAATGGGAATGTAATTTGTTATGAGTCGATAAAATTGGAGCAAGAATTAAATTATGCCACATATGACTTAGAGTTGGCAGCCATAGTACACAAATTAATCATGTGGAGGCATTACCCCATGGGAAAGAAATGTGAATTAAGAATAGACCATAGTGGTATGAAATATTTTTTTGAACAACCAACACTAAATGATATAAAAACTAGATGGATGGAATTTCTTAGTGAATATGACTTTGACATCAATAACATAAAAGTAAAAGAGAACAAGGTGGTGGACACACTTAGAAAAAGGGTGCATAAAACACATACTACAACCATAAGTATGTGCATGAAATATTTAAAAGATACAATTATATAGGTTGTAACAACAAAAATTTTAAGGATTACAAACTAGAAGAGGATGTAATCCTTTTATTTTTTAGAATGGTTTATGTTCCCAATTCTCAGGAATTGAGAAATTTAGTTCTAAAGGAAATGCATAATGTGCCATATGCTGGACATCTAGGATATTAGAAAAATATTACAACCATAAGAGGAAACTATTTTTGGCCTGGTATGAAGAAATATGTCATTGATTATTAGGCTAGATGACTCGAATGTAAGAAGTTAAAGACTAAGCACATACATCCAGTGAGGTTGCTATTGTTGGATTATGTTGTCATTGATGTCAAATACTTTAAAAACCATGAATGTCACATGAATGGGGATCCTAAATGATAGGTCCAACAATAAAACCACACAAACATAGGAGGAATCCAAACTATTAATACCAAATGGAATTGAACCATCTAGACAAATGAATAATTTCCCCAAGAGTTGATGAGCCTCTATGCTAAAAAATAAGTATGCACTAATGAAATCCTGATATAATACTGTGTATCTACCCTGTGAATTAAGGTGAGAGGAAAAATATTGGAGAAGTGTCGAAGCCCTAAAATGGCTAAGTTATAAATCATACCATTACCATTAAGTCTATCATGTGTCTGAGTCAAAGGAAATCACAACAATTGATTTGGCGTAGAGAAAAAATATGGGTCGATGGTCAAATGAGAAGAACATCAGAGTGACCAAGTGTGTAGTTACATGGGGATTCTAATGGGGAAGGTTATGAGTTAACATGGACTGGTGATATGTCAAAGAGTAATATTGGGATATTGTATCCATTGGATCTGGCATAGTCCATCCTCGGGAAAGGGAGTATAGAACCCAAATTTTTATGAAAGTGTAAGACCCGAGTGAATTTGAACCATCAGATGCAGTAAAATAGGACCATCAAATCAATCGAAACATGGGTGGTTAGAGTAAATTGTGATACCTACAGTGAATATTCATTGACGATGAGGGACTCCGAGAATGATTGTGAGTTGTTGATATGGGTAATGAGTAAATATTCATTGTTAATCAGAGAAGAAATGGTCTAAGTGGACTATGATAAGAGGTACTATGACAAAAAGGAACTTTGATCATGATTATGATCCACTGATTCCAAACTCCAAGTATAATTGGATCTGTTGAAGTATGAGCCATTGAAGTTGAAGAACCCCAATGATGAGGAGCTCCAATGAGAAATTTGGACCATAGGTCGGAAAGAAGGGAGATGCAATCCTAGTTGTAGATATATTATGGTTCCCACCTAGCCATCTCACAAACAGTTAGATTGACATGAGATAACCATCATTTAAGTTGAAGGACTGATGAAATCGAAGCTGTTGATTCCAGATTATGAGGATTGTTGGATTTGTCAGAGTACATTCCATTGGAGAGGATCTGGTCAGAGTGTAGTCGTTTATGAGTTGAGGGGTTCAAATAGAGAGGAGACTAAGAGAAAATGAGATGTCGATAAAATGATATCCTCATAGCCTGGGGACCCAATAGAACAAGTGATCCCAATGAATGTGATTGCAGATCGATGGTTGTGATGGAACTAAGTTCAGATCGAACGATTGATATTTAATTCAATGAATGCATATCTATGGTAGGTCGACACCCCGATGATTCCATTATGATGTTATCACCATCAAGGTGAGTATATATATGGTTAAGGATTAATCAAATATCATATCCAACATTTTTTGAGTGTTTAAGCTCATGAACAAATCGCAAACGAAACCAAGGGGGATTTTTCTAGTTTTGAAGAATTTGTAAAGCACCATTTTTATGGAAAGCTTGGATATGGATATGACAAAATGGGATGTCTTCTTTTGTTGAAAAGTTATTGAGTGTATGGGATATACAATTATTGAAGCCATAATCATTTGGAAGGAAGTGATTTGGTTTAAGGATGTGTATGTGTGAATTAGAATGATCAGGTTTTGACGCTTGGGAAGAAAGTCAGGTGGGACGGAAGAAAGGGAGAAATTATGAATTTGTAGAACCAAAAAAGGAAGAATGCAGATATGGAATACATACAATTAAAGAATATCCAAGAGAAGAAACATGTTGAGGAATTCAAGAAATTTTTTTGAATCAAATCAAGGAATATAAGTATTTTTTAGGGTGGTTGGGTACAGTAAGGAAGGATATTGGTGTCTTTTGTAGTTTAGTGCCTGCAAGCATTGTTGTGGTAGGTTGGTGCCTAGAAGAAGTTTTTAGTTGGTTCTCAACTAAGGGGATTGGTGTCTCCTACAAGTTTGTTCATGTAAACATTATTGTTGAATTGGTTCTCAGAAAGAGGAGATTCTTGTCTCTGGTTGGTGCCTAAAATATTTTATTAAAATAATTATTTTATAATTTTATCCCATTTGGGTTTCCATGTAAGATATATGTGACTATGACTTTGTTGACATGATTAATTATCTTTGGGATGATTAATGAAAGTTAAAATGAGTTTTAAATTATTAAAATTATGCAACACATATTCACCCCTGCCTCTCAGTATTTCTAAAGATTCCAACAATTGGTATCAAAGTGGGTTCCTTCAGAAATAGTATAAATACTGGAAGGTATATCCCTATGGCATGCATGGACAACTAGGAAATAACTTCCGAAAACAATTCTCCATTCTTTAATGGATCATATTATGTTTTTTGGAGCATTAGAATGCAAGTATATCTGTAGTCACTGGGATATGTTGTCTTCCAATCAATAAAAAATGGCTACGTTTCCCCTGCAAGTCAAATCTATGATACATGTTCTCAAACACTCAATGAAAATAACTACAAAGTTGTGACCAGTATTATGAAGGGATTATCAAGATCAGAATTTACTAAAGTCATGCATTATAAATTAGAAAAGGAAATTTGGGACAATCTTCAGAATACATATTAAGGGAATGGTAATGTCAAGAAGGAAAAGCTACAAACTCATAAGGGATTATTTGAAAATTTCAAGATGAGAGAACATGAGGATATAACAACCTACCTTCTTTGTGTGGATGGGATTGCTAACACTATCAAAGGACTTGGTGAATCCATAGATGAAAAACTTGTTGTACAAAAGGTTCTCATGACACTTCCATCAATATTTGACCCCAAGATATCTTCCATTGAACAAATGAAGGTTTTAGATAGTCTAACATGTTGATGTTATGGTAGTTGCAGAAGGTATTAACCTCCATGTGTAACCTTTGACTAGAATGGACTATTCTAGAAGCAAGGGAAACCCTAATTAGATGTGTGAAAACTCTAGAAGACAAGTTGGCCTAGAAAAATAAATAATATTAGAATGTTATCTTCCAGAAGGATAAGTCGTCTCCACAAGAAAATAATAAAAAAAAAATATAATTACCATAAATTCAAGTTGACCTATCCAGAAAAGTCATTCAAAAGATTAATATAAATAAAGGACGTTTTAGCTCATTTGTACACCCAGTCAGAGAGAAATCCTTGTGGAGAGCTGCAGTTGTAGCTACAAATGCAGATGGAAGGAGGAATAAGGGTGTATGGTCATATCTAGGTCTTGGTCTCTCTCAAAGTGATATTCTTGGTGAAACTCTTGGTGATGTTCTTTGTAATACTCTTGGTGATATTCTTGTTAAGTATGGTGGAAGTTTAAGAGAGTAGTGAAACTGCAATTGCTACAGTTGTGTAGGGTAATTGTTCTTTGGATATGGAGACTCTCTCTCTTGTGTGCTACCATTGGAGAAGTAGTGTCTAACATCCCCAACCACCCAGGAGGGGCCATGCTACTATAGAAAATGATTTCATTCTCTGATACCATACTATAACATCCCACTGAGCTATGCCACACAAATTTTATGAACTGCATGCAATTAAAACATATAAACATAGAACTCTTGCGGAACTTTATATATAAAGCATAAACATAAAAATACATTTTGTAAATGCATAGATTCATATTGAAATAACAATAAACATATACATGCAGCATATATAGGAAATACCATAAATATAAAGACATTTATAAACCACACATAGGATAAACCCATAAAAATAAACACGTAAATAATAATGTATCCTGTGTTGGCCCTTGACCAAGTTTTGGAGATCCTTGGTCATGTTTGACCTCTTTTGGGACTTCGACAGGTTGGTCGAAGGTGGATCACAAGTCGATCAGAGATCGCAGGATCTCGACCCCTTTTTAGGGAAGCTTTTGGGATTAGGGTTTATGTAATGGGTATGGGATGTCGGCCCATGGGTTTACCCATGTTTAGGACCATTTTATAATGTATAAATAGAAATCTAGGAGATGTAAGTAAAGGAGAGAAAGTGAATTCTAACGTGCTAAGTGTGAATAGTAGTGGATGCTTTGTGCATACTAAGTGTTAAGACTTGCAGAACTAAGTGAAAGTGATTGTAAGAGGCCTTTGTATATATTTTGTAAGAAGGCTTTGTGCTGTGACCTAACTCGGTGAAGGAGGACCTGGGGAGGTGTGCAGATCTCCTGTCCTATGCGGACTAGGGTTTTTTGTCTCTACGCTTGTAGAATATTGACAAAATATAATAAAGAAGATAATAGTTGGTGGACATAGCCCCACATTGGGGTGAACCACGTATATCCTCTATTATGGTTTCTTTGTGCATTATAGTTGTTAGATTGTTTATGTGATTAATACTTAGTGAAATAATGTATGCTTAGATGAATATGATAGATTAGTGCCTAATGATATGAATAAGATGCTAGACCTGATCTATTTCCTTATGATAAGTGCTTCAATATGTTAGATTTGGTTGAATATTACGTTTCTTTGTAATTAGGGTTTTATCTACGAAGTAAATATTGGTTGAATACTAACGAATGTTAATTGGTAAGTTCTTTGTTAGAGTATTGTAATCATAGATCTGTGTCCCAGCTAAGGTTGCAGACATGGGAGTCCTACAACCACCCTTGCCTCTACCTTGGGTGAGACTTCATCTACTTCGCAGGTGCTACTGAAAGGGTTGGTAGTTAGGGATTTGTTGGTGAGCTCTTGAAGCATTGAACCATGGGTCTACCCCTATGCCAACAATTGCAGACATGGGAGTCCTACAACCACCCTTGCCTCTACCTTGGGTGAGACTTCATCTGCTTCGCAGGTGCTACTGAAAGGGTTGGTAGTTAGGGATTTGTTGGTGAGCTCTTGAAGCATTGAACCATGGGTCTGCCCCTATGCCAACAAATGGTTCTGTTGTCGGGACTTGAAACTATGATTGCTGGGAACTGAAGAAAATAAATCTCTGTGCATAGATCTATTTGCTTTAGTGTGCAATATTCTACTTGACTTGTGAAGCTCTTTGCTGAGAAGAGAAGTTATGATCTTAAGAAAAGAGGTAATATATTGAAGCTTTGTGCTCTGAGACAGGTAAGATAAGTGAAAGTTTTTGTTTTGAAAGTATGGATCTTGGTATGTTTGATAATTTTCTTCCTAGTCTAAAAAGTAGGTCACAACCAGAAGAAAGAAGGTTTGATATGTGTATATCTGATAGAGACAGTGAGAGATATGTTATTCCTATACATAGAAAGAATGTTTGGACTGACAAATGGATGCAGAATCTTAGAAATATTTTTTTGCAGGTTAGTTACTATGATCCTAGTGCACAGTACAAGAAGGGTTGGGGATCATTTAAGAAAAAGAGAGGATTAATCCTTTGTTATAGTTGCAGAAGATTGGGACATCTTGCTAAGGAATTCCCTGGTAGAAGACCTAGTTTTCTTTTTTGTAAAGCTATGGACCATGAAGTTTTGGATTGTCCTGGGATGATTGATAACGTTGAAAAGATCAATATGGAACAAGAAAAACATGAGAAAGACCAAGAGACTATGTTTATAGCAGAACCCTAGAAAGAATCAAAGATTGTATTACTAAAGATGAAGGAAACCCTGAATGATTACAGAGACACTAATCTATCAAAGATCTTAAAAGACAAAAAATGCATAGAAGCAAGAATAGGATACTACAACATAGATTGTGTCCTATATGAGGAAACACAGGTAAATATTATGACAGAAAGAACTTGGGAAATTTTGGGAAAACCTGCTATGATTCCCTCATTGGGAGGAATACGATTATTTAGAGGAAAGCTAATCAACCTATGTGGAAGACTTACCCAAACATCTATGAGTTCTCATGGAACTTAGACAACAGAAGAATTTGAGATCATTAAGTTTGTTGAGAACAATGCCCCATTTTCTATGCTATTAGGAAAAACCTAGATTGTGAAAGATCAGATACGAAGGAAACAAGAAGAGGAGGATCTAGAACAGAAAAAGAAAGAACTAAGAGATTTCATGGCTAGGAGAATAGCACACTTATTGAAAGAACAAGAGGACTAGTCAAATATATTAAGGACCAAGGATATGGACGTTGAAGTTGAAAGGATACAAGAAGACTGGAGACACTTGTCTGTATAGGAGAGTAGAGCACCTACCCCAGAAAGAGAAGAAGTATTACCCTTGAATCCTATGAAAGATCGTCAAATCTCAACAAGAAGAAAGCAAAGTTAGAAAGCTCAACAAGAAGAAAGCAAAGTTAGAAAAATTACAGGAAGCTCCAGAAAGAAATTCACAGAAGGAAGGTTTCCAGAATCTGAAGTTCATCGAAATATCGGTACAACACAGAATGGCACTTCGCCATGGCGGAGCAATATGATCATTGGAGGAAATATGACCATTCGATCGATGCTCCCCAATGGTTAGGAAAGTAGTTATGGACCAAAAGCTCGCAATTGAACCATTAGGACTATGCGATAATGGATGGAATTTCCTTGAATAAATATTTGTGACCCGTTGAAACAAACCGTTATGACAATCTCTATTTATCCCATCGAGCGTTGCACCGAGAACACTTTTTCCAATTGTGATTATCCGAGCCCATAGAGAACGATTTTGCGCAGGGATAATTGAGACCTCGCCATCTATTATATTACAGTGAGTATTGTTCATCAACCGAAGATATCAGATCTCGAGTGTGCATGTTGGACGAAATTAGCACAGCAGAGAAATTTGTCAAAGAGATTCTAATAGACCTCATGGCCGAGAAGGTGATGTTCGCAGGAATCTAAGCCTCATCAACGCGAGGAGTGCAAGCCTCCCTGTCGACTAATCGTAGATTCAGACCATGCCGAGTTGCAACTGAGAAAAGAACCAAGCATCGATATGACTTGGCGAATGCAAAGTTAATCCAATCTATCCTACCCGACTACATCCCACACCTAGCCAGTGTGGTGAGTCATGACAATGTTCCGAGGGACTTCGACTACATAGTGATCACTGCATGCCTTCCAAAGGGAATACAAACAATCATACTATAGTTGGAGAGGATTCCAACCTTGAATATTAGTGACTATAATCTGGGAGACCGCGAGATCTATTGCATGCTCGCACCTCACAAGTATCTGAACAAGATGAAGAGGAAGAAGTTGAATATAATCCCCCAACCATAGACCATGGACATCGTGAGGTCCACTATATTGAACATGATGGAGATGCCACATTTTGGAAGGCACCAGGAGGTTAACGTGTGCATTAATCTCCTGTTGTCGTGCTTCCATGGAAATTATCTATGGTTAGGTAGATGCATCACCATCAATTCGGCATTGATCCATAGGATCACCAGATTGAGCATGCAGGGACTAGACCCACAAGAATTTTATCCAGGGAAGGTTATAGACCACATCCTAGCACAAAGGATTAAAGACACCTATGACGATGTAGATAAGGGGACGTGATGCTACAAGGTATATTCCATTCAGAATGGTGCACTGTGCCTTGCTTTCCAGTTTATTGCTGGTAAGCTCGTCCGAAAGAATAGACCCACGTAGGTCATAGGGTTTATCGTTCACCTCACTTTAAAATGCATGGAAGGACTTCAGATGAACTGGGCTAGTTACTTAGTCAACCAGTTAAGATTGGATTACCGCAAAGCTCAAGATTAGGGCTATGAGTTCCATTTTAGTTGGCTATTGATCCTCATTGTGTTTATTGCTTGGGAGATGCTAGAAGGTGTGACCTTCCCTGACATTGAGCCATTCGAGCCACTAGATGTGAAGTTCACAATGCTATGGTATTCGAGCGACATGGGGAGACAATGGCAGTCGAACACAATATTCCATACCTACTACCTGCAGTTGAAGAGGGCTATTGATTCTTTCCCTTTTATGACACTGAATACCCTAGACAGGTTTAGACCCCTTATGAAGTTTCGTGCAGATGGAAATTTTATTTATATTACTGTGGGCATTTTATTTATATTACAAAGGAGGACCTAGAAGAAATCACTAAGGAATGGCCCGTGGATTTCCTTATACCAGTCGACCAGGAAGCACTATCCGATCCCAACCTCATTGGAAGTCTGGTGGTTACTCACGAAGAGTATGATGCACCCAATGGTAGAAGGAAGAAAAATAAGGAAGATGTACAGGAAATACATAGCACATCAGAAGAGACTGCCTCATATTCACCTAGTGAAGGAGGAGACGACGAAGTGGAAAAAGAAGAAAAAGAAGGGTAAGAAGACAAGCAGAAGCAAGGTGAAGTAACACCACCTAGGAACCCCCTTGAAGAGGCAGAGACATCCAAGAAAAGAAAGTTTTCCCCAACGAAACCTACATCGCAGAAGAAGTCCACAGTGAGTAAGCTGAAGCTACAGACTTTTCTCATGGTCGATGAATTCGACTTCATTATAGCAGCTGTATCAGATGCCTCGAAAGATATTTTGTAGAAAACTGAAGCAAAACAATAAGCCATGTATGATAGAATTGAGACAGAGCTAAGAGGTGTACAACAAGCCCTTCACTCCATCGATGCAGTGTCCAATGTGCCCCTACCATCAGATGAAACAGAGTTGGGAGATGAGCATACCCAACTCCGCAGAATAGTTGATGCAACCGAAGCTCTCCTTCATCGCGTAGAGGAAGAAAAATAATAGGCTTCAGTGGCCCTGAAGTAAGCACAAGAGGAAATCATAGAGAAACATCGAGTTGCGCAGTAGGAGAAGGAAAACTTGCAAACCAAGTTTGAACACCGCATAGCGCAAATCCAGCAGGAGAATGAAAAGTTGCTCACAGAGCAGATTGGAGTTAAAGAAGCAGTCCACAAAGAATTTCTCTTTGTGACAGACTTAGAGAAAATGGAGGAAGGCCCAATGGAGAATCAAGTGACGAAGCTTGTTGAAGCCATTCAACAGCTTCACCAAAGAGTCACATAACTACACCTACAAACAATGTCGAGCACTTCGCAGGAAGTGAGAGACCAAAGAGAAGCAATTTCCCAGAGCAAAGTTGAAAGGATCAAGCTGTGGAATGTAAACAACTAAGCAGTCGTAGTGCACAGACCTATGAGCACCTTACCGAGGACCTTGAACTGAAGACACTGGATTTGCAGCTCTAGGAAGGAAAGAAGCAAGAAGTAGCAGTACAAGTGCAGTTGAAACTCTTGTCAACAATTGAGAGGATGAAAATATCCCAAGAACAGTGCACGGCTCAGGAATAGGTCCATGCCATACAAAGAAATGTCATGGAAGTGACTCAGAAGCTCTATCCAGTCCAGGATGTAGCTTGCCTACCTTTTGAGAAAATTTAAGGCCGAGGAGCAGAGCTAGAACAAGTAGTAACTTCAGTAGAAAAATGCTTAGAGGGACATGTGAACGAGGCAATTATTCAAGAGTTCACTGAGCATGAGACCTTGGTGCAACAACAGGACGAAAAATCTCAAGCCAAGCTCGAGGCTTTTGAGGCAAAGTTACCTAGACCAGAGTGACTCGGGATGAGTCATAGTTGAGTGTTGGGGGCCTATTGGCCCTTGACCAAGTTTTGGAGATCCTTGGTCATTTTGACCACTTTTGGGACTTCGACAGGTTGGTTGAAGGCAGAGCGTAAGTCGAAGAAAAGATCGCTGGATCTCATCCCCTTTTTAGGGCATCTTTTGGGATTAGGGTTTATGTAATGGGTATGGGATGTCAGCCCATGGGTTTACCCATGTTTAGTCCCATTTTGTAATGTATAAATAAAAAGCTAGGCGATGTAAGTAGAGGAGAGAAAGTGAAGTCCAATGTGCTAAGTGTGAATAGTAATGGATTCTTTGTGCATACTATGTGTTAAGAATTCCAGAGATAAGTGCAAGTGGTTGTAAGAGGCCTTTGTATAGACTGTGTAAGAAGGCTTTGTTCTATGACCTAACTCAGGGAAGGAGGACCTAGCAAGGTGCGTAGAGCTTCTGTCCTATGCAGAATAGGGTTTTTGTGCTCTGTGCTTGTAGAATATTGACATAAGATAATAAATAAGAGAAGATTTGGTGGACGTAGCCCCACGCTGGGGTGAACCATGTATATCTTGTGTTATGGTTGCTTTGTGCGTTATAGGTGTTAGATTGTTTATGTGATTAATACTTAGTGAAATAATGTATGCTTAGATGAATATGATAGCTTAGTGCCTAATGATATGAATAAGATGCTAGACCTTATCTGTTCCTTATGCTAAGTTCTTCAATATGTTAGATTTGGTTGAATACTGTGTTGCTTTGTAATTAGGGTTTTATCTGCGAAGTAAATAATGGTTGAATACTAATGAATGCTAACTGGTAAGTGATTTGTTAGAGTATTGTAATCACATATCTCTGTCCCAGCTAAGGTTGCAGACACTGGAGTCCTGCAACCACCCCTGCCTCTACCTTGGGTGAGACTTCATCTGCTTCGTAGGTGCTGCTGAAAGGGCTAGTAGTTAGGGTTTTGTTGGTGCATTGTTGAAGCGTTGAACCTCGGGTCTGCCCATGTTTCAACAACATGTAATTTATCACATAATTGACACTTATCTTGGTAATAATATCACCAACTCCATGTAAAAATTCCACGAACCTCCCAGCCTTGACCACATTGATTATCACTCTCAGTAGTGGGTCACCCCTGAGCTGGGACTAAAATCCACCCAGGTAAAGGGATTCCTACCGAGGCTGACTATCTCAAACAACAGGAAAGACTCTGTCATAGGTGTGAACTCAAACTAACAGCCTATATTCCCTCATTCCTCACATGCCTGTCCCACCCAGGAAGTGTTCCCCTTCTTTGCTCAACATTCCTTCGACTTCCCCACTTCCTTTTTGGGCTTCAACATCAGACCAGAAAGGAAGTCTTAGAGCCCTATAGCTAGAGTTTATCACCTTTGGAAATTAATTCCCAACAATTCTCTCACTTGAGAGATTTCTCATGGGCTTAACAACCCGCTTCTTTGATATCCCACGGGCCTGAAAACCCACTTCTTTAGTCCAGCTCTCAAGATAACCAGGTACACAAACAGGTATAGGTACAGATATAGGTTCAGGCACAATGAAAAGAAGGTACAGAGGAAAAATGTCTGAGTGAGTGAATCCCTTTCGAATGATTGAATGGATGACTGACTGATGGAAAATGAACTAAGTCCAAACTATATGTATGCATGTCCCCAAATTGACACTTTTCATGTTGAGAGCTACTTTGGACCACTTGTCCCCATCATTAGAACTTAGGATAAAATAATTTTTCATACTTTATACTTTAAGGAATATTAATATAATATTCCTTTTTGGATTAAGCTCCCTAGATTATCCCTTTTCCTTAACTTTTAGCCCCCCCACTTTCCCTAACTAGTGGATTTTACTCGCCCATACTCTTTTATCGTGGTCAGTTTGTGCACAGTGATGTATTTTATATTAATCATATGGCATATACAAAAATAGGCGCACTGGCCTTTAACATCTAGGCTCTCTGGACTAATTCAAAACATAATCCTCCTAGATTATAATAACTGGCTCACTAGCCTATAAAACACAACATATACACAAAGGCTCCTTGGCCTCGAAATTGTGCACACTTAAGTTGTTGTGTGCGATATCCAAGAATGTGCACACTTCATCATTTTACTTCGCAGTACATGTGCGCACTATACCATGGATGGTGCATACAAAAATTATATCAAACAATTCACCAGCTTACATATATTTGTATTTACATTTACAATTGGGTTCGGCCTAGGGATATTACAATATATATAACACTAAATAAGTGTCATTGAGGATTAGTGACACAAAGCCTGGGATGGTGTCTTATATTTCTAAAAGCACCCAATTTCGAGTATGTTGTTAAGCAACCAATACAATTAATTTCTAATAAGGGAACGAAACTTACATGGATTTATTACATTTTGGAGACATATGAATACACTGAATTTCATTATTAATGCTATTAATATTCGTTTACGAGTCCCTATATTCCAAACATTGTCACTTGGAATAGGTTAAACTTGTAATAAATGGATTCTATTTTTCTAAAATTTTAGAAGTAGCTTAGATTTTACGGATCGAAGTTTTATGTGTACTAAAATTTAACTTAGAACATCATCAAATTCCAATGAGAAAAAATTTAGTATGGGAAACAACAATGTATTTAATATATTCAGTATGTCAATGAAACTGTACATACGAGGTTGGTATGGGACCTTATGAGTGTCCAACTATTCGACCTCCATGAATATTACAGGCGATATTTATACCGACTTGACTTCTAATAGTTATTTCCAGTATTAATACCTATGAATACAAACTTACTCTCTATTGGGTTCCCTCATTTTCCCTTGGGATGAAAGCAATCTTCCCCACTTTTCCACCTCAGGTTTGAAGTAGAGGGTCACCTTACTCATTCACTAACCTAAATATAGATGTTGACAATCAAGTGACCACAAGAGATCACTTTTTATTTTAAGTACAATATGACCAAGCCCATTATCCATATAGATATAGATAGAAATTAGGGTAGGGAAAATATTGACATGGGGATATAGTAAGCAAAGATCATTATTAACCCTCATCCCACCACCCTAAGTCCCTAATAGACGTAACTTTGCGGCCTAGATTCTGATGGAAATGCCCAATATCCCTCTTCATCGATTCAATGTCGGTTGAGCTCACATTTTGGAAAGCCAACATATCAGTATAATAAGAAACCACAATAGAACATACAAAGATCCAACAATATATGTGTGCATGTAGTACAATTTATTATATACTTGTTACTAGAATCATGGGATAAATATTGGAAATGCCTCTCCTCTTAATACAATTATAGTGACTTGAGTGAAACAATCCAACCATTTTAAATGTTGAGCTTCACATGATTATTTATATTATCATGAAGAGATTGTAAGAAGTAGGAGAAGTGGTAGTACAGGGCTAAACACAAAATGCAAAGGAGTACAAAGAAAATATATCCTTCTTTCCAATTTATTATACAAGGGCCTGGGGTGCTTAATACTTGAAATGTTCATGGGAAAAATATGTTTATAGGATGGAAAAAGTAAGTAAAATCATGAAATTTACACACGTGGAACCAACCACAAGTGTAGATGTAATTGTTAAAGACCTCACAACTGTAAAGAAGCCTAATGATTTACCTAGTATCAAATTGGACCAGAGCATGGATAGGATGAATAAGAGAAGACTAGGTCCATAACATGTAATAATCCTTCCTCTTTTTCCCATCACAACGAACCCAATGACCCTTTTCCCCAATAGTTGAACCATAATTATGCATCATAATCTATTCATTATGGAGCTAGTAGATGCAATATTCTTCTTAACAACAAGTGGTTCTTAGAGAAGGGTGTGATACCATTAGCCCTCAATCATAAGAATTCAAAGTAGAGAAAACTTCATCAGCCTCCAAAGATGCATGAACACTTGTATTCAAGTATGAATTAAATCCTCATGGTACAATGAACATAAGTACCCACTAGTTTGAATGCAACAACGTCTAAATTTCATATTCCTACATATATGAAAATATTATACTATAAAAAGATAATGCTTACAAGTGATCACAATTAACAAGTACCTTTAGCTAGAGTGGAAATTCTCTACTAATGAAATTGTAGGAGACCTCGAACTGGTTCATAAAAACAAGGTAAATTTTAGGATATTTTTATTGCAAAGTTATGAGTGTGTGGAGCTTTCCCAACTCTTTCAAAATGCACCCAAAAAACATATAACCTATCAAAATTCAATTTCTGGAAAGAGGGTAGTGGCATCATATTATGTAACTAATTCCTAAGGAAAGGAATGGACTCATTCCAACTACCTTTTCCCACATTGCATGACCCACCAATTCAATGTGTGCAGTAGTAGTTCAAGTGAGGTGGATGGTAGATTCACTATTTATTTTAACTCCGATGAACTGGTAAAAATAAATCATAATAATAATACAATAATGTGGCAACCCATATTTAGTGGAGGGGGAGAAATGACCAAAGAATGAAGGTCTATTTTTTTGTTTTGGTGGCATTTGATTTTTCTGCTTTTAGCATATATTAAATATCGGTTTGGTTCAATAGAATATATTTTATGAAACATGCAATGAATTGATGTAAAAAATGGCCTGAGTCACCAGGTTATAGAAGAATGAGACTTATATTAGTTGTCATTCATGCATGAAAAATATTCAAAACATGGCACATTGATTGGCCGCATGGTAGGTGATAGATTATTTTGTGACGCCTAGGCATTGATTTGTCTTGTCATGCATCAAATTCTTGCTTGGGATTATAAACATATAAATGTGTGTATTACACCATGTGATTAACATTTGTACATTTTTATTTCTATTATATTAACAAATGAGTTTTCTAGGAGATGTGCACATCTTTTGTGTACTACCCCAAATATGTACCTTCAATTGGTCGAACCCTTACATGATACCATAATAGAGGTGTGCAAGGTTATATCCCTCCTTTACTTCCTTTTTCTATTTTCAATAACCCATGAGCTTCTATTTCTAGGCTCCAATGTGAAATTGGTCGATCACATCCTTCCCCTAGGTCTGACACAGTTAGGGATTTACTCCCTGAAAGGATCTTAACTTATTGTTACATGTATGCACATATATTTAATGAGACTCAATGTTCATGTATGGATATTTTAACAAATATCATCAACATCCCATGAAAATTCAACCACGATTATTCCTCCTTCACTTTGTATTGCCACATGCAAACAGAGAGACATGAATGCTATTTATTTAGATTGGTGTTGTTCCCATTTATTGCAGCCGAGAACAATCATTGCTTGGAAGTGTTGAATTCACTTGTCACATATGTTTTTACAACCCTTTGAATGTTTCATTTTTCTTCATGCTATGTATTTTTATTCAAACATGTTACAAAGAATTCATGTTTTTCGACCATATAGTGAAATCATATCAAGGTAATCCCCAAGAATTGATACGTTGTCAATACATTTAATTTCTAGTACCTACAAATAGGTTTTTTCCATGGTCTACAATTTAATTGATATTCTTCATGCTAAGCAAGAAAACATCCATCAGTTTATGTTTTTCAATTTTTCCCTTCTTCTAGTAGAAGGATGGATATTAGTTTTTGAGGTTGATATACAAGCATATCCCAAATTGTATGGGAGGTTTGTATATCATACACGGATACAAGGATATGATATATATGGAAGTGTTGAATGCATATTAAGTATATTGTGATATTTCCCTTGATTTCTCTGTTGTTTGTGCTTATCAAACCGCGTCAATAAGGGTGGTCCATCAGTACCTGAGGAGTATATCCCAGTTATCCCTAATCATGTTGTCACTGTCTCTAATCATACTAACCTTAATGGCGGGAGATCATAACTTAAGGAACCTAACTTACAAGTGTAGTGGATTTTTGGAGTGCTTATTCGTACTACTATTCTTTTTCATATGCTTATGTGAAATCCATTGGATTTATGTGGAAAAATTCATTAAACTTATTTATTTTTCAAGATTATTTTCTCAAAAATTATGGCTCATTATGTCAATTAGGGTTTTTGTATGGTTGTACTTAAT
>JASDQU010102470.1:293267-307082 GCA_032191745.1 Picea mariana
CCAAATAGAGATGAGTGGATTCACCAAGGTGAATCTTTGATGTCTTCAATTGTTGTTTGCTTCACCTACAAACAACAAGTCTTCAAATCTGCAAAGAGAAAAAGACTTATTCCCTCAATGGAGTCGTCAAGATGAGAATAGATCTTCAAGAATGCACCCTCATACAAAAGGTGTAGCTAATCTACTGATGTTTTCTAGGAAACAAGCTTTATCCTCTACAATGGTGGAAAAATGTTTCCACACAATCTCATACCCAAAATGTGAAGTCCAACACCTAGCTGAAGATTTGTGGAACTATGATGTTGGCCATTGTCACCTCACCAGCTCTCCTTTGCACTTTAGACAAAGGGTAGACCCAAGTCAAGGGGGCTTCCCTATGGTTTCTAGGCTCACTAGTTTTTTCCTACATATTCATAAGTATATGAAGTTGTTGATTAGAGATTATTTTGTAATCGATATGAATATGTCTAATATTGATGTCAGTGCTTATATTTGTCTACAAGATATACCTTCATACTTTCCAAATAGAGATGAGTGGATTCACCAAGGTGAATCTTTGATGTCTTCAATTGTTGTTTCCTTCACCTACAAACAACAAGTCTTCAAATATGCAAAGAGAAAAAGACTTATTCCCTTAATGGAGTCATCAAGATGAGAATATATCTTCAATAATTCACCCTCATCCAAAAGATTTAGCTAATATACTAATGTTTTCTAGGAAACAAACTTTATCCTTGACAATGGTGGAAAAATGTTTCCACACAATCTCATACCCAAAATGTAAAGTCCAACACCTAGCTGAAGATTTTTGGAACTAGGATGTTGGCCATTGTCACCTCACCAAATATCCTTTTCACTTTAGACAAAGGGTAGACCCAAGTCAAGGGGGCTTCCCTATGGTTGCTAGGCTCACTAGGTTTTTCCTTCATATTCATAACTATATGAAGTTATTGATTAGAGTTTATTTTGTAACCAGTATGAAGATGGCTAATATTGATGTAAGTGCTTATATTTGATCATTCATTGGTATTAGCATCAAGACTTAATGGTGTCCACCCTTTGGAGGTTTTGACATGTATAAATGTTATGCTATATTTATTCACATGTTCGATGGCCTATTGATTGATGGGTTGTTTACCTAGAGGGTTAAGAGGTTGATAGATTGATGATCCTTACCTTTATTTAGTGTATATGGGTTTAAATGTATTAACCTTGTTCCTAAGGATTGTCATGTTTAAAACTGAAGATACCTTTCATCCATGGTGTTGTAGATATCTGGTAAGAGGAATTTGTCTTAGGGATACTATGAATGAGTTTGATTGATGTTAAACCAATAATCTTTGGTGGTATATTTGTATTGTTAACAAGAATTAGTTGTAACCACCCTTGAGTGTCATGTATGCATTGAATGAGTAGACCTCTTATTTATGCAGAGTGAAGTTATTATTCATGAATAGGATTGTATATGTCCATTAATTTGAATGCATGTCTATTGATATGAATGCATGGATGTGTTTAACTGTTGAACATGAAATTGTACTTGTTATGCTTTGGATAATACCATTTTTAACTAGTTGTCTTCATCTTGAAGATTATGCTATGTTGTTTACTTTGAATCATAGTTTTGAGTGGGTTGTATGCAACTCTTCATAATGAGCAGGTATGAAATGATCATATAGCAAGTGTGAAATAGTGTTATGTATGACATGGTATAATACATATTTTCTCTTGTTGTTAGCTACCATATGAAGGAGAGAAACATATTTTAGTTATGCCTTTGAAACTTATCATGTGAATAATTGTGAACTTTCATATAATAGACTAGTCTTAGGTCTATTATGGTAATATTAATATTAAAATGGTAATATTAATATTAATATCAAAATTGCAGCCCAAAATAATTTATTTATTTTTTAAATAAATTTGGGTCGTCGCCTATGCGACGACAACTTCTATTGATGCCACAATTTTTCTATATAAACAACAAAAAGTTGTCGTCGTATATGCGATGAAAACTTCTATTGATGCCATGGTTTTGCTATATAAACAAAAAAAAGTTTTTGTCGCCTATGCGACGACAACTTCTATTGATGCCACGGTTTTGCTATATAAACAACAAAAAGTTGTCATCGCCTGTGCGACGACAACTTCTACTGATGTGACAGTTTTGCTATATAAACAACAAAAAGTTGTTGTCACATGTACGACGACAACTTCTATTGATGCGACGGTTTTTCTATATAAACAACAAAAAGTTGTCGTCGTATAGGCGATGATAACTTCTATTGATGCGACAGTTTTGCTATATAAACAATGAAAAGTTGTCGTCACCTATGAGATGAGAACTTATATTGATGTGATGGTTTTGATATAAAAGTTATTGTCGCAATTTAGACGAAATGTTGGTTTCACATTGTTTTCTTGTATTGTCTCTTTTGCGATGTTTGTTCAAGTTTGTCACAAATTCCACGTCACATAAAATGATGTTTCAAAGACTCTAGATTCATCGCAATATCAATGAATTAACAACGCAATAGTGGTGAAACAACCATCACAAAATGACCCAAATATGCTAGTGTGCCTTGACCATCTATTCGAATCCAACTACCTTCAGGAATTGAGGTATTCTTCCCTTATTTGCCTCAACAAACCCAAAAATTTCTTAGAAAATGGTAGCGCTCCCCCAAAAGGGTGCATAGGGAGCTCAAACACTCCCCCAAAGAGGCTCAGGGAGCGTGAGCACTCCCTGATAGTGGATAGGGGAGTGCTCTTCTCCAAAATTCATTTTTTAGTGGTTCTTTCAATGGCAAAAGGTTTGTACTCCATGTCAACTAATTTCTCTTCTTCCAAACTAGCCTTTGAGGTGTCTTAAGTTTCTTTTTGATGTCATTAGAGGAACGACATGAGAAAGATGGCAGTACGATGTTTGTGACACTTGCAACACTTGTAGTCGAGATTCGACACTTGCGAACAAGATGCGACACTTACAACACTTGTAATGATGACACTTGTGACACTATTGAAGTGAGTAATTTTGATGTGTAACACATACCATAGGCCAGTACCCATTACCAATAGAGTTGTTAAGTATCTCGTCAGGTTAGACACTTACACCCTAAAAGACTAGCCCTCAATCTTTTAATATTTTAGTATATCAGATTGTTTTGTGCAAGAAGATGGGGGAACAGTTCTAAAACCATTTTTTTTTCTTTATTTCTTTTTTAATTGGGATGGTATTTATGTTAGAGGATGAATTTCCATTATATATTCCTTAGTGATTGTCCTAATGTAAGGGGTACTTAAGCGGATGTAGCCTATCTAAATATATGATATAATCAAGTATTTTTAGTGTGTAGTGGATGGTACCATTGGAAAAAACGGAAAGGTATCTTTAGGCTCAACTCACTTTCTTCCCCCTTTTTTTTATGTTTCCATGGCTAACCGCTAATAAGACCTCCATGTTACTCTTTAATAAATATACTTTACTCACTTACTCAGGTTTCTTGGGGAAACTGTACGAGAGACCTCTAAGCTTGATGTTTACGGTATCACTTCCTTATACAGTGGTGAAGATTTTAAGAGCAATTGCTTTTTAAGATGCCTTAAGAAAAAGAAGATGAAAAATATTTGCAAAAATATGGCTAATTACAGCAAGTCATTATTCATTTGATGCTTAGCAGACAACAAGGTTCAAATATAGCAATATTTTGAAGAAAAATCCTTCTTTTATATTTCCTTGAAACTGTCTACTCTTGGTGAAATAAATACCTATAGAAATCTCTAGGATTGTTTATCAACAAAATTCAAAATTATTTACATATGTACAGTTGGAAATTCAGAAAACATTCAAGGACAAGGGGGGACTTCCCCATCTACTAAGGCCAATGCCTTGTTAGTTGAAATTACCTGTAGAAAATCTTCTTTGGAAATGGGCCTGTGATAAAGTTTGAGTCAGTGTCCATTTACTACAAAGGAGACATGTCCATCGTCAATTGTTTTGATTTTCACAACTCCATTTTCATATACAGTGACTACCTCATAAGGACCCAACCACCGAGTGTTGAGTTTTCCTTTGAAGGTTTTAAATTGGGATTCAAACAACAAAGCCCAATCACCAGGTTGGAAGTGTTTCTTCTTGATAAACTTGTTATTCCACTTGATTCTCTAGTTTTGGACTAATATTGTTCATTAGATAGCATCTTGCTTGATCTCATCCAACTCAATTAATTATAGGGTTGATTTTTTATGAGCCTCATCTAAGTTTAATCCCAATTCTGTGGCAATACGGAAGTTCCTTACTTGGAATTCTATTGGTAGAAGTACTTGTTTCTTGTACACTAGCTCATAAGGGGTATTCCCAGTGGTGTTTCTCTAGGTGGTTTGATATGCCCACAATGCCTTTAGAAGCCTATCATCCCAATCCCGATGATGTAATTGAAAAATATTGGTTAATATAGCTTCCCAAACAAAGTTTGGGANTCTATTGGTAGAAGTACTTGTTTCTTGTACACTAGCTCATAAGGGGTATTCCCAGTGGTGTTTCTCTAGGTGGTTTGATATGCCCACAATGCCTTTAGAAGCCTATCATCCCAATCCCGATGATGTAATTGAAAAATATTGGTTAATATAGCTTCCCAAACTTTGTTTGTAGACTCTACCTGAACATTAGCTTGTGGGTGGTATGGAGAAGATTTACAGTGTTTAATCCCATATTTCTCCATTAGTTCTCTCATCAGCTTGGAAGTGAATTGAGTGCCTTGGTCTGTAACAATTTCATGAGGATCACCAAAGAGGGTAAATATGTCTTCATAAATAAATTCGACAATGGATTTTTATGTAGCCCTAAATAGGGATTTTGCCTCTACCCACATGGTGACATAATCTGTAAAAACAAAAATATAGTTTTTCTTACGAGACATGGGTGAAATTGGTCCTACAAAGTCAAGGGACCATTTCTCAAAAGGTTCTATCATAACTTGGGCACGCAAGGGAATTTCGTCAGCTAGTGTGGGTTTCCCTATTCTTTGACAACTATCACAACTCCTCACATACTTGCCAACATCCTTGAAAATGCTAGGCCAATAGTAAACTGAATGTAACACCTTATATGTTGTACGTTTGTCAGAAAAATGGCCACCACATGGTCCATCATGATAACTTCATAGTATTTCTAGTATCTCATCTTCTCGGACACATCTACGAATAATCAAATAAGAACCTATACGAAAAATGTCATGACTAACCCAAGAGTAATTGGCACTTTGTGTAATAATTCTACGCTTTTCATGAGGTGACAAATGAGATGGTAACTTCCTAGAATCCAAATAGTTTTCCATATCTGCAAACCATGGGGTATTTACAAAAAGGGAGAAAAGGTTCTCATCTGGGAAACTATCATCTACAGGGATATCATCATCCTCATTTTTTATTCATGAAAGGAAAATCAGCTACCAAATTCTCCTTTCCAAGTTGGTCAAGAATGGTGATGTTAAATTATTGCAATAGCAAGAGCCACCTAGTTAGTCGACTATTAGTTATGGGTTTATTCATGATAAATCTAATGGCAGAATGATCTGCATGTACAAATACTTCATAACTTGTGATGTAGTGGCGAAACTTATTGATAGCATGAACTACTACCAAGAATTCCTTCTCGGTAACTATGTAGTTTAACTCAACATGGGACAAGTTCTTTCTCACTGTTGACGGACAAATTTGACTTGCCGTCAACTAGAAGAATAGATCTAGATTGGGGTTTTCTAAATAACCCAAGCCATTTGGTGTAATCTATTCTGACACGTTTAATGGCTCCATTAGCCAACTAGGTTCCTAAAACAAAGAAAAGAAATAAACTAACTAATTCTAAAACTATAATAATATAATAAATTTTATCTAATTATTTGCAAATAAATTCAACAGAAAGATAAATATGAACATGCCATTATGTACAGAGTAATTAAAGATTGCAATTTTTTAATGGATACCTTGCAAAATCAATGTTTGGTAATTGTTTTCAAAAGTAGATAAAGAAAGCACATGTCTTTGTATTTTCTGTTTTGTAATCTAAGATCTAAAAACTTAAATAAAACATGATTTGAAACAAGGATAGAGTGATGGTCAAAGCCAAACTAAAACTGTCTTGCTTCTCTAATAAATAAAATGACAGGAATTAAATGGAAATAAAGCTAACCTGAGATTAGTTTCATACTGTGTCTCTGTCTCTATGTGATCCAAAACTCTAGTTGTCTCGCCTGTAAGAGAAATCTATGATAGTCTTGTACTAATGCATCCCGAATAAACTCCAGGTGTTTATTGACAACTAGGATATAAGAACATAAAAGTAGACATGTATGTCCAATGATCTTATAATTATGAATTATTACAATAACAAAAATCTTAATGTAAAACATTCATTTTATCAATCAACTAAACATCAAACATAAATCATGATATTAAAATTGATATAATGATCACAGTGATAATTTATGAAACGGTAAGTTATACACAAAATTTAAAAATCATTCAACTATATGAAATATCACATGCTAAAGAAGATAAAGTTGTGTAACATATCAATATCTCATAATATAAAAGTAAAAATATAGATGGAACAAAGTCACAGTGGTCTAAAGCCAAAATGCGAAACACTTGTCCATACAGTTCTGAAAATTACATGCCTATAACCTGTTCTAGGCCCAAGATGTCTGTTACTTACAAAATGAACAGTATTTAAAGTGGCTTGAGATGACCTTCTCCTAACTCACAGGATAGGATAGGATCTCCTAAAATAAAAAATATTACAAAAATAGTGGATTTAGAAACCACTTTATAACAAAGTTGATTTTTATCCAAGATAGATCAAAGTTCCTTACAAGACAAACATAAAATAGACTACTAATCATTCAGATGCATAATCATATGTATTTTCTCTAGATGATCAACAAAAAAATTTCCTACTTCCTGAAAAGACAAAAGAAATTTAATAAATTAGAAAATCATTTACAACCAATTTCTAATTTTTATTTACAAAGAGACTTGGCTGCAGAATCGAAGATTCTATAGCCAGACTTAATTTAGCTATAAAATCGAATTCCAAATCGATCTATTTTGAAATAGATAACAAGCATAAAATAAGAGGAAAAATTGTTTTACCATTTCAAAAATTGACTAAAGATGGGTCGGGTAGTTCATAATTTACTATCGCCTTGACACTTGTTGCATTTTTTATTACTATGTTTCCTGCTCTCTTGATGCATTTAACTTTCCTCTTTGCATGCACCTTGAGGTCCAGATTTTATTTTCTTAACAAATCATTTTGAGAAGTAAGCGATTTAATTCGGGTCTGAAGGACAAGGATGTTGGTGAAATACCACTCGATCCAATGGAAGAAAAAAACACAATGTACAGGAGAGATGGCGGGTCGATGGAGTGAAAATTCAAACATGGGTGTGTCTACCTTATCTGTTATCTGCTTCTGATCAGGACCAATATCAGAGAACCCCTCCTTACCTTTGAGGCACAATGGAAAATTTGTCACAAATTCGTAGGGTTCAGTAGGAGCAATGACTTTCTTCCTATAACCCTAAAAATCTGGGTCTTCTATAAAAAGAAACTCTTCTATCTTAGGTTCCGAACACTCATCGATCTCTATCAGATCGATTGAGCTCATACGAGTGTCGGATCGGTTCCTAAGCTTTCTCGAAATTTGGTGACCTGCCCTTTTGTTTTTGAACCCTAAGTCTGTGCGTTTCTTTTTTATTCCTTCATGAGGTTTTTCAACATCCAGGTTAATAAAAAAATTTGGGCTAACCTCAATTTCAAGAACAAAAGGATTTATAACCTTCAATTCAACATTCCCTTACTCATAATATCTTCTAGGTGAAGACTTAGTCGACATCCCGATGTCTAAAGGGTTTCCATTGGTAGAGTCTGGTGTATCAATTGAAAAACTGGACTGGTTTTTAATCAGTGGCTCGTATAAGCTAGGGTTTACCATAGGAAGAGTCTGGGAAAAACCGTTCCTTATCAAGAAAATTTCCCAACAGTCACCCACAGTGGACAAGTGATGCATCAACAAAATCTTAACCAAACTGTGATGGAACATTCTTGAATCAACACTTTGTCTTTTATATCTCTTAGACATTTTATAGATACTTCTCAAGAGATAAAATGGCATGTCTAATTCAAAACCAATGAAATTCATGAGTAACAGGATATGGTAGAGGAAGACCAATCCGTATCGACCCTCACAAGTCATGAATTGTTTGAGAATCAACAACAAGCTATGCCACCTAGGTTTAACCAGGGATATGGGAGTACCTTTTTCGCAAAAGTTGATTTTTCGGGACATCATGAAGAGGCTCCATGGTACTCCTTCAATTCATGATTTTTTGAACCATTTCTCACCAGTCGATGGAAGCCCTATTGCTTCACTAACAAACCCCTTGGTCAAATATAACTGTGTATCCCCATTTTTCTTTCTGCAACCATCGAAGGTCTGTGCGAAAACATTCTCCACCTAAAGTTTATAGCCTTCAAATCTTTTAGGGAAATCATCCCATCCTTGGATTTTTAAGTCCTCAATCGCATTGTCGTGAGAGATTAAATCCTAGCACCCATTCGACTCCAAGCGAACGACAAGAGCCATGTCAAATGAGACCAAAATGTAATAGGGATAACTCAGGATAGTTTTAGGTTTGAATGGTAGGAGAAACAAGAACAAATCCATATGGACAATGGAGAAACGACCATAACAAAGCATGTGTGTTATCATAGCACAAATAGTGGGCGTAAACATCAAGAGTTTGATCGGAAAAATATTTACCATTCCTTGTGATGAGAGCCCGACATAAGGGGTACCGAAACCCTATGTATGCAATGAATCGCTCATTAATACGTTAAGCCAGCAAGGTGAGGTAAAGACGTAGGTACAACAGGAATGTATTCATTTGAAAGTCTATTGATATGACCACTAAATTCGCGAGAGGACTAACCAATGTATCAAAGGCTCTTGATAAATTGAAAACTATCAAACCATTGAAACAATAATCATATTAACACAAAAATACGTCTAACAAGCATTTTATAAAATCTATAATTCAATTTCATATGAAAAGGTTTGTTAAACGATATACCTAAGTCATAAAATCACTAAAATAACAAGCCAAGTTTTATTTTAATTCATGCTTGCAGTCATGAATTAAAATAAAACAGTAAAAAAATCGAAATAGTAAACATTATTAAATCAGGATTTAAACCAATCAGTCATAATAAACTCATAAAAGTGTTTATAGATAGGGTGATGGCAACTACAGAAAATGTAATGCCTTTCAATCATTTTAAAAAAATAAAAAACATGTGTGGCTGCCAACAATGTTGACGTACTGTGCAAAGCATTTATCTCTGCATCACCAAAAATTTCATGTTAGGATGAATCAGAAAAATGAAGATTTGAGAAGCAACTGACAACAAATCAAGCATGAAAAAATCAAGGAATAACATAGTCCATCATCAAATGTGTTTCTGTCAAATATGTAATCTGGTATCGATTCTAGATTATGAGTGATACGATGCTTTAGGAAACCACCTCTGATACTGTTGACAGGACCACTGCTACTAGCAGGCATCCACAGACTCGACATGGATGTCATTTAACCCACTCTAACACCTATATCCTGTCCAAACGTCACCCATTCATGATGAAGAACATCTTTATTCTTGGATTAATTTGAAGGGATATACCTGATAATTTTCTTGAACCTGACATTGCTTCGCTGTCAACACAGTACCTCGTCGAAGTTGCCTTGGTATCATGGATGCATTTACCTGCTTCTAGCAGACCTTTTCAGTGTCTTGGCAGGTTTACAAACACTTCCCACACCTTGCAGTTCTTTCAACTCTCTAGAATTAATTTACAAATTTGCAGAAACCTTATGATATTCAAGAGAGCGGGGTGATACTGAAAAATTTCAGATTTTGAAAAAAGAAATTGATCTTATATAATTGAACTATTTTTTTAAATGATCTTTACCATGATCTGAACACTTAGATTCGTGTTAAGAAACCATCTTAATGTCAGGAAGGTATAATCGAGTTTTTTTCTTAAAAACATGGACAATGTTAAGAGTTTTATTAATGATAATCGTTATCCTCTAGATATTTTGAAAAGAAACTAGCAACACTATTTTGAGCAAGAACTTTCTTCTGTTGATCTGAGTTTTAACAATTTATAGCATGATGCTTTGAAAATTCATCAGTTGTTGCTCTTGGATAAAAATTCTGATTTTCCTTCCATAAATGAAATGGTGACACAGACATAATTATTCAGAAACAAACCAAAAGCAAGCAAAATGAAAAGAACCAAAATAAAAAACAAAAAAGAAAATTAAAACAAAAACAAAGATACGTACAAAGAAGTGGATCTAGAATCATCAGGAGAAATACCTTTTGAATGCTTGTCCATTCACTGAGAAAGTGTTTGGATGTCCCTCCAGATTGTGCAGACGGAAATAGTTGGGACCTATTTTTTCAGAAAATACAAACAGTCCTAACCATAGATTCTGGAACTTGGTGTGTTTCCCCTTTGCCTTGTGCGGTTTATCCCATTTAAGAACCAAGTATTCGACATCAAAATTTCTATTTGAAGAAGAATTTGAATCAAACCATCTTTTTACAATTTGTTGGTGCTTCTCGAATTTCTTCTTTGCTTGTGCTCTTACTTCCTCTAGTTCTAACAAGGCATTAATTCGACTTTCCAAAGGAGGGCAATCCTCTTCTTGGACTTTCTACGAAAATTGCAGAGATGGAAGTAAATTTGTGGAGGGAAGATTGCTTCTCTTTCATAGATGAGAAATAAAGGGGAATTTCCAACAAAGGTTTTTGGTGTCACCCTATCAGCCTAAAGTGCATTTTGCCAGTTCTTATGGTTTTTCGAAACTATCCTCTTAATGATCTTGATTAAATTTTTATTTGTTGATTCTGCTAGACCATTTCCTTGAGGGTAGTAGCTGGCATAATATTTTATTTTATTCCATTTTTCTAAGGAAAAGACATTCATATCAAGGGATGAGAAATAAGATGCGTTATCAAAGACCAAACATTCAGGAATGCTGAATTGAGTGATGATATGCAAATTAAGGAAAGATACTACCTGATTCGTGTTTACCACTTTCAAAGGTGCCACTTCCGACCATCTGGTAAAATAATCCATATCTATAATAATATAATTATGTTGTTGTGAGGAAGAATGATTAATCGGTCCTATGATGTCAATACCCCATTAATGAAAAGAAGAATCTACAGTGACAGGCTGCAAAAGAAATGCTTCCTTCTTAACTCGTCCTGCAGCCTTTTGGAAAACTATACATTTATGACACAACACATGGGCATCTTTAAACAAAGTGGGCCAATAGTACCCAGATATTAACACTTTGTGAGCAATGGTGTCTCCACTGAAGTTTCCACTAGCTTCATCTGCATGAAGTTCAGATAGTACTTTTTCTAATTCTTCCTTTTCTAAACAACACATAAGAACACCGTCAAAATTCTTTCAAAATAAAACATCATTTATTAACTGGAAAGATGCAGATTTTAAATTGAGTTCTCTTTTTTTTTAGGATCAAGGTGGCAAGGAGAAGATCCATGTGTCAAATAAAATTTAACGTTCTCATACCAAGAATTGGCAGCAACTTGTACACAACTGATTTGTGTTTCGTTATGCTGATTTACAATTAAGGTGTTAATTTGAATTCCATGTTCTTTAACTGAATCAAAAACTAGTTTACATAGGCCTTGACCTCTAAAAATTTGTGGAGGGGTTATTTCGAGGTCATACTCTTGTAAGGACATCATCCAATTTTCCCTTTTCTCACCCAGCTATTTTTGTACTAGCAGGTTTCTTACAACGGGGTAAGGAACAATAACCTTGGTTCTGGATTTCAGCAGGTATGACTGGAAGTGTTTCACTGCTTTAAAAACAACATATGCATGTTGATCTACTGTTGGATAATTAATATCTTCTCCTTTGAAATCTAAGCTCATGAAGGAAATGGGTATCCTCATTACTTTCAATGTTTTTCTGTGTTAACACAACAACATAATATCGGTCAGAAGCAAAGGTGTAAAGAGTGAAATCCTGAGAGAAATCGAGACTCATCAAGGAAAGAGCTTCTACTATTGCTTTTCTAAAGGAGTCAAAATCTTGACTTTCTTGTGGTCCCCAATGGTACAAAACATCCTTTTTAGTTAATTTATGCAATGGTCTTACCATTTCTGAGAAACTTGGAACAAATCTTCTGACGAAATTAATCTTTCCCAAAAAGGACTGCATAGATTTTTTGGAGGGAGGGGGGAGCTTAGAAATAGCTTGGTTTCTTTCAGGGTAAATAATCATGTCGTCCTTAGACACTATAAACCCAAGTAGTTTACCTTATTCCACTACAAAGACTGATTTCTTAAGGTTGAGGGATATGACATACTTGTGACATCGTTCAAGGACAACCCTAAGGTGAGACAAGTGATCTTTCTTGTCTTTAGAGAAGACGGTAACATCATCAAGATAGACCACAACTGATTGATTTATGAGATCATAGGAAGAAATGTCCATTTCTTTCTAGAAAGTGGCACCATCATTTATATTCCCAAAAGGCATCTTCCTGTAGGAATAAGTGCCCCATGGGGTGCGAAAGGTGGTTTTAAGATGATTTGAGGGATGCATGAGGACCTGGTTGTATCTCAAAAAGACATCTAACAAAGACAATCTTTCGGAACCAGATACCTTCTGCAAAATTTGTTCCATTGGAGGAAAATGGTAGTTATCTTGATCATATTCTCAGTTTAGGTTACGAAAATCGACACAAAGTTGAATTTCACCACTCTTCTTCCTTACAGGGACTAGGTTAGACACCCATTGCATGTGCCTTACTGAGAAAATTATATTTGCAGTTAGTAATTTATTCAGTCCTTTTTTAACAGTAGGTTCTAATTTAGGGTGCATCTTCCTCTATTTCTGATTAAAAGCATGAGTCTGGGGTTTCATGGGGATGACATTTTGTATGATGCTAGGGTCGAATGTTTTCAAGTCATCATAGGTCCAAGCAAAAATGTCTTTAAATTATTTGAATGTTTTTATGAAAGAAGATCGTTCTTTTTCGGAGCATCCCGTTCCCATATTAATATTTTGAGGATTGTCCTTTGTTCCTAAATTAACCGACTCATAAATCAAAGAATCATTGTTCGTTTTACAATTAAGTGACCCTCTAAATTTACCATGCAGGTCATAAAATTTCTCTAGTCTTACAACAGATCTGGGGATAGAGTTTACCAGATTAGACGTCGATTTAGGAGATCTAGGATCTGATATTACCATGAAGTTCCAGAGTTTCTCATCGTGAGTTCCTTCATCAATGATTGTGCCTTGGAAGTGTCTTCCATATGCAAAAAGTTGATAATATGCTGGTCATTGTCGAACACTCTCCAATTGGTGATGTTGTTCAAGATCAACGGTCTGAACAACAATTCAATCGAAAATGCATTAGGATAAATACCTTCTGCGGGAAATAGTTTAGAAGAGATGTTAGCCAATAAATCAACCTCTGAATTACTTAGTCTAGGAATGGAATTTATGTTAAATGCTGCAAAAATTTTCATTAAACTCCATACCTCAGTTTGGTAGATTTTCAAATGTGGCAATAAGCAATGTATGGAGTTTCTTACCTACCTAACTGTTGGGGCTTAGAAATGTCCTATTCTCATCCACCTTTCCCTTCATCATTCTTCACATTTCATTGCCCCATTAACCTTTCATGATATCATTTC